>VWZX01008936.1:5671794-5874706 GCA_013399015.1 Galbula dea
GGGGTGGGGGCGTGCTGCTTACGGCTGGTTCACACTCTGGGCTCTCCTCAACGGCTGAGTGTGGGCAACATCAAAAAGCCTAAAGATACTCATAGAATCATTAGGGCTGGAAAAGCCGTCTGAGATCATCATGTCCAACTGTCAACCTATCAACACCATGCCACTAAACCATGTCCCTAAATACCACATCTACACGGTTTTTGGACCCCTCCAGGATGACTCCAGCGCTGCCCTGGGCAGCCTGGGCCAATGCCTAACAATTCCTTCTGGGAAGAAATTGTTCCTGATCTCCAATCTAAACCTCCCCTAGTGCAACTTGAGGCCGTTTCATCTTGTCCTGTCGCTAGTAACCTGGGAGAAGAGCCCAAGCCCCACCTCACTCCAACCTCCTTTCAGGTAGTTGTAGGGAGAGATAAGGTCTCCCCTGAGCCTCCTTTTCTCCAAACTAAACAACGCCAGTTACCCGAGCTGTTCCTTATTTTTCAAGACTAATTCTCCAGCCTTATTTTTTAGATATGCTCCAGCACAAAAATGTCCAAGTTCATGAGGAGATCATCTCCATAGTCCTTCTGGCTGTGTGGTTAAACAGTACTGGATCTGGGTCTGGTCTACCAGCATGTAGGTCCCCAAAACCATGCACAGGGCTGCCCAAGGTGGTCAGTGCCACCCAACATGGTGCCTATCCTCTGGGCACAAAGCCTCTGCATGCCTCCTGGCCTGGCCATGCCCTCCCATGGTGGGATAGAAGAAATCATAGGTTTATTACTCAGGTGCCTGTTTGCATCAGAGGGAGTTAGCTATCTGGAAGCGATCTAGGTGCTCTGGTACCTTGGAAATTAAAAGGGAAGTCTTGTGAAATACTTCCTTCGTTTTGGAAGGGACCAACCTTTAACCCAAACCAGGACACCAACTCAGGCTGAGCCACTGGAGAAGAGCCAGGGCACTCCAGGAGATGCTGTACCCTGCTGGTATGTGCCGTAAGAACATGAGAACCATCTTGGAGTCAAAAGCCTATCTTCCCAGGAATGTGCCTCCAAAACCAGCCAAGCACCCAGACACTTAACCAAGCAAGAGCCATAAGCTGATAGCTTAGAGGTTTGCTCCTTCCTCTATAATGCACAGATTGCACTGGCCACACTTGTCACCTAAAATGCACAAAAGATCGGGGCTCAGGTTGGAATATGTGTCCCATGCCTCCACATCTGCAGCCAAGCTCAAAGTCATCTTGCTCCCTTTTCTGCTCCTCCTTAGCCACATTGTGGATCACACCCTAGCTTCTGCACTTGCTAGGCACTGACTGTGGAGTAAGGAATTGATTTACTATAAAAGTGGCTGTGAGGGAGTGATAGTACAAAATCACAGCACAGGCTGCCAGGATCTTCCAGCCTCTTGCCATGTCTCTCCTTGCATCCTGTTGTAGGTGCTTGGGGCACCGCTGTTGTATTTCAGTGGTCAGTTCTTCTCATAGAGTGGCATTTGGGGATGTGGTGTCCCTGGGGTTTACATCAGCTGCTGCCACATCGTCACCCCTTGCACAGAGAACAAGCTGTGCTATTGAAAGGATGGGCAGCAGGTCCTGCACGCAGCCTGGTACATCTCGACACAACAGCGAGGAGAATAAGTGACTGTTCCATGCAGGCTGATGTGATGGAACAAGAAAATAAATATGCTAATGGTGAAACGTTTTGGCTAATTATGATGAGACAGCTTCTGCAGCGAGATCTGAAATAGGCACAAACACTTCTATTCTTAACACTCATTAGAACTTGGAGACTTTTGGGGAATTTCTACACTCTGCAGGCAAAACCAGGAAGGGCAGAGCTCCCCACCACAGGCAGGACCTGGGCTGGCAAGACCTGCAAAGCACAGCTGTAGGCAGAGAGCAATCCAACATTCAGCCCTTCAGGCAAGGGCACAAAGGTTTGGGCTCCAGCCCTGCCCCTGTCCTCCCAAGGAGCACCAGCTGGTTAAGCCCACCAAGCACCTTCACAAACAAATGCTCAGAAGCAGGAATGTAGGATCTGAATAGGAATGATGTCCCAAGCCTCATGGGTGTCCACTTCCTCAGCTGCAGCCACAGTAGAGCATACATCCAGACACCCTGTCCAGGGACTAACCTTCCTGCAAACATTCTGGGGAGCTGGGGGAGTTCTCTCTTGCCTGCTGCACATGGGAGATGTGGGGCTGGGTTCTCCCAAGCTCTCTTAGTGAAGCTTTTGCCATTTCCTTGAGCACTTCGTTATTCACTGGGGCAGGGACTGGCACGCACTGTCCCAGCCAAGCACCCAGGGCTCAGGGAGGTGGGCTCACTTTTACTGGCTCCAGACAAATGAATAATTGAGTGTCTGCTTCAGTGTGGAACAATTATGAGGACAGAGTGAAGGACGTGCATGGCGCGGGGTGAAATCCCAGGCAGCTGGAGCTGTGATATGTCCCTAGGCATCCTCTACCACCATGGTGTGGACGTGCTCAGAGGATGACTCCCTCTGCTCCTTCCCCAGTGTGTTTTTGGGTCTGAGGACAGATATGTGACACTCTTGCTTGCCCTCTGCTGACCAATACCTTCATGGCTCAAAGCTAGTTCATCCTACAGCACTCCTCCCAGCATTGATAGTCTCCAGTTGTTAGGTCTTAGGTCTTTCTCCCCACTCTTTGAGACATCAAGCCTACACCTCCCACCATATTGTTTCCCTTTGATTTTTGAAGTGTGCTGCTGGGTCCTATATCAACCAGTACCATTTTCTTTCACCCCATATTAGAGTTCCCCCTAACTACTAGTTCTCTCAGCTCCTGCCCAGAGGCAGCATCCAGACCAAATCTAGAGGTCTCTGTACCCTGTTGTTTAAACAACCAAAGTGCTGGCGATCATCCACAGTCGTTCTCACCACTAGAAAGTTTTTCTTGGGTTCAATTTTAAAACCCCTTGCTCCAGCTCAAGTTTTTCAGTTCCTAGTTATTTTTGCATCCACAAGTCTTTGGCTGTTGGTGAAGAAGCTGTTGTTTAGCCCTGGAACAGCTCCAAATCTTTTCACTGGATGTATTAGTTATCCTAAATTCATGACCATTGCTGGGGTATTTTTAGCTCCGCACAGCAGCCGTCAAACAAACCCTGCCACAAGGTCTGCAGGACTCCCTGAGGTCCCTCACAGTCCTGCTCCTTCTGAAGGTCCAGGCTCAGTTGTGCAGAGATGACCACAAAAACCTACCTGAGGAGCCAGCTGGGGCTGTGACCAAGCACCTTGTCCCATCCCCACACCATCAGCGTTCAGGCATGCAGACAGGAACAGCTTGTGGTTTTTTTACAGGACAGTGGCCAGCTCTGCCAAGTCTTGGTGGCACATTTTGAGCACCTGGGGAGGTGGAGAGGTGCCTACCACCCTTGCTCCCACCATAGGACGTTTGCTGCTACAGAAATTACACCAAAAAACTCATAGGAACAAGAGCAGAGGAGTCCTTTGCTGTGATGCTGCATTGTCTACCAGCGGGGCTGATCCTCCAAGTGGGCCCACGTCCACACTCAATCCCTTTTGGAGATTCTGGTAACAGCTTCTCCTCTGTTAATAAAAGCAGGAATGGGTCCTGCCTGGCCTCCTGTCAGCTCCCTGTCACTCCCTCCTGGCCTGCCTCTTGCCAAGTGCTCGCGGCTCTGGGTTTAATAAGCATTGGCTCTGCTCCAGCGATGGAAACTGGAGGTGGATGCTGCAGCAGGGCATGGCACAGTTCTGTGCTGAAGCTACAGCGCGGAGTTGGTGGCAAGAGCTTCTGGACTGTTCCTCTCCCATGTTTCTGCAGTGGTATGGATGAGGTTCAGGTTAGAAAATGCACAATGACACAGCTCAGACCCATCTAGCTAGTATGGCTTGAGATACCAGTGCTGTGCACCTTAGCATGTGCCATCTAGCTAGTATGGCTTGAGATACCAGTGCTGTGCACCTTAGCCTGTGCCATCAGTTAACATTCCCTCTGCCACGATGCCAAGGGAGGAAAAGCACCAGTGTCCTGGTTTCTTCTGGTCTTGTTCCAGGACATGCCATGGTCCCATAAGCCTCACATGAGAACCTGCGCTGTTTGAAAGCTTCCACACAGCTATCCCAGACCCTGGAGAGCTACAGGGTTGTAGGACCATCTCTCTGTAGTCTCAGCATCAGGCTGAGGTCACTCAGGAAGGGTAGTTGGTAGATGGAGCGTAGCTGGTTCTATCCTAAGCAGAAAGCTTTATCGTTGTGCCAGAGCAGGCTTGTAACAGGAAAAGCCAGCCTAAAGGCAAAGCCAGAAACACAAGCTAATTTGGGAACACAATGGTTATGCTAATCAAAACACCTTCCAGAAGAGAAGGGAAGGAAATTACACAATTCTTCATCATACAACATGGCTTCCCACTGCCCAGTCCAAAAGACCAGGGCTATCAAAGTTTGGAATGAAGGGCATTGCCATCTAGGCAAGGAAAAAAACTATAAGGACTTCTTTCTTTCAGACCCTTTCATCTACACTGGACGTAGGACAGTTGTCCTCTTTCCATCTCCAAACTGGTTTTAGGTCCAGATAACTTCATGCCTCTCTCAAAGGTTTGGCTGGACACAAACTCAGGGGACTTTAGGAGCTGGAGCTTCACAAGAAACTTCTTCAGGACTTTGAAAATCTGGCAAGATGGGTTGCAGTGATGCAGACATGCATCTTGTCTTGCTCTACCACCAACAGGTTACAGTGGGGCAATCACTGGTTATATCAAGGGAACTCCAAAGGGACCTGCAGCACCAATACATCTCTGCTGGAAAAACCTTACTTTAGGTGCCTTGGGATCTGTCACATCAGCACTGAAATGTATCAGAAAGCCTCTAAAGCAGATGCACCTAGGGGTGGTTATTTAGCCAGAGAAGCTAGAACAGTGAGAAAAGGAAAAAATAATTAAGCAGCTTTTCTTCCCAAAAAATATAGAGGAAACCTCAGGCTGTGGGAGTGGTTAAATCTGTGCATAAGGTGGTACTGAATAATGCCAAGGTAAATCCTAACTCTGAATTCCTCGTAGGGAAGAACCAAGTACCTGCACACCACTGTCCAAGAACACGCTGTGCTTTCTGCCTGCACACAACACTTTGTACTCAGGATCCTGTCTTTTAGTGAAGCAGGGATTTTTATATTAGCAAATGAAAAGAAAACAAACCAGAAACTCAAAACAAACCAGCTCTCTGAGTACATGTACAATTACCCCCAGTGCCAGGCTGACATTTTGGCCAGGTGAGTGGTTTGAAAAAACATACAGGTCAGCAGCATTGAACCATGCAAGCCCCAGACCTTGCTGCAGCAGCATGGTACGATGGCTGATGTTGGGATGTCAAAACATCAGGAGTCTGGGGCTTGGGAGAAGTTTTCAGGTGTGCAGGGAGAGCTAGGAGTTGTGGGAGAAATTCAAAGTCCAGTTTCAGGTTTGTCAGAGGTATCTTGTCCTCCCCCAATCAATATCAACAGGTGGATATTGAATTACACAGCAGGGTGGTGGTGTTAAACTCTGGCAGTGAGAAGGTACCCCCAAATCCTAAAATGCCCTGCCAGGCTTTACCATGTGTCTCCAAGGGGATGCTTGCAAAACACCTCTTGAATGCCCCATTGCTCATCCCTTGCTCTTTGCCTGGCTCACCTGCTCACGTTTTACATTCCCCACCATGTGCACCACCATGCACACCAGGAACTTCAACGTGGCCTGAAAACTCACTGCTATACCTTTTCCTCCAGATGTGCTGAAAAGAAAGCCATTGTGGGGGGGAGGGAGGTACATCCTCAGCCACTGGTGCTTCAGGTCTGCTCTCCTGGTGCGGCCACCAGTGCTCAAAAGCTGTTGCCTGTAGTTTGCATTAGAAGAGGACTTTTGGCTAGCGATTGCCTTGGCAAGGGCCAGCATTATTTGGTATGGGACAAAGGCCTTCAGAATAAAACCAGGGCAATGGTTGAGATTGAATGGCAGAAAGCTGGGGAATAAGGTCATCACGACATCAGTCTGCTTGATGTGCTCTGACACAGCCAACCTGCCCGTGGGCAACGGCCTCTGGTGTGCTCATACCTCCTGGAGAGCCAAATGCCTGGATCCACCAAGCATGCAGGTACAGAGCAGATCCATCCCAGCCAGCAGAAGCAGTTTCCATTTCCACTGCCAGGGGCGGTGGCTCTTGTAAAGTTAATTAATCTCTTCGTATAGCGTAATTAACCTGTGGGAGCTTCTTATAAAGAACAACATGTTCTAAAACCCAAACATTAAAATGTGACATAAATTGCAAGATTATCCTAAAAAAACCCCAACCAAACAAAAAACAAACCGAAAAACCACACCCCACCAAAGCACTTTGAATAATACATTTTGGGATCTTTTCAACTCAGCAGCACATGCCTTAAAACTTAACAGAGGGCAGGATTTTTTCCCAGCTGTCCTGGTTAGAAATCATCACACACGTGTGCTGCTGAAAGAGCAGACCAAGGTGGGAGAGGTCCCAGCACCATAGCAGAGGAAGACATGGTGAGCACTGACCCAGAAGAAATCCAGCACACTTGCTGCTGGAAAGCTGCAGTTTGTCCCCTGCTGTGTATGTGTATATACATATATTGTAAGTTGTACTTTGACTTTGTGTACTCAAGAGAAATATTTACTTGGAAAACGACAACATAAAGCTGCCCTGCACAGCTACCTCTGCTTCTAGTTGTACACTACCTCCTCAGCCTTTGAAACCAAATCGCTACACTCACACACAAACACCTTCTCCAGGAAATAAATGTCCTATGTCCCTCACATGGGAGTACAGGACTTCTTGGGGGGCTCAGAAATCCTCAAGAGGTTTAAAAACTGCAATTTTTTTTTTTCATAGAATCATTATGGTTGGAAAAGACCTCTGAGATCACCGAGTCCAACCATCCACCTAACACCACCATGCTTGGCATTATGGGGAAAGAGGCAAGGCTCTTGTGGAGATCAAGGGGCAAGTACAGATGCAGGAAGGGATCAGGCACAGACAGCACCAGGGATGCTCTGGCTGGTACCATATCTAATTGTGACAAAGCAAACAATCAGGTGTTAACCACAGAGCAAACATCTTCTGGGGAGACTGTACCTTTGGAAAAGACTGTCTGGGGCTCAAAAAGAAGAGAAAAATATTAACAATGCTGCCTGACAACCCTGAATACTCTTGAGCTGTTCTGGATGATTTGCAAGAGGCAAACTCATAGTGGATGTTGTGATGTTTGAAGAGCTATGTGGTGCCAAGCTGGAGAAGGGGACACCCACAGATGTGCATGGCCAGTTCTGAGAGGGCAGCACCACTCCTGGGAGCAGTAGCTGAAGGGAACTTTTTGCAATCAAATGGTGGGAGTTAAAGAAACAAGCAGCCTGGCAGTAAATATACTTAGCAAATTCAAACAGTGAATGTGTTCCAGGAAATTGAGATAACCCTGTAGGCACAAAGAACCTGATCCAAAGCCCACAGAAGCCACTGGAAAAGAAAACCATGTTCTCTTTTAGCAGGCTTAGGATGAAGCACAAGAAAAGTCAAATAAGTGATCCTTTCCCAGTGACTCTCTAATTCTTCCCAATTACATAGCCACCCAAAACTCATACACTTTCCCTGGCAGCTCCTCACTTTCAGCTTGGTCCCATGGTGGGAGTCTGGACCAAAAGTTATCTATACATATATTGTTTTGCTCACTAACTGCTACTGGCTCCTGCTTTCCTTTATGGAGGCACAGAATGACCTTCTAATGTTCATCAATGGTAGAGCAGATCTTCCTATTTACTTCTCCATCCACAAGCGGGTTTTCTGTCATACAAGAAAAATTAACACCACAAAACTCAGCTCCCTCAGAGCCAATGAACACTAAAAGAGTAGGTAGTACCCTGTAAATATTAATTCCCAGTCAGGAGCTAGCCAAATGAAGAATGTGACCACTTCCTCCAGACAAAAGCAGCCCCTGACTATGTTGCTGATGCTTTCAGTCCTGGACAACAGGGATTTTTAATCTGGCAAGAAGACTTATTTCTTAGTGGGGAAAGAGGAGAAAAGCATATAGCAGCCAGGTTTTGTTGCACAACACACCATCCCACAGCAGCTGGGACCTGCTGTTATCAGCCTCCAAAGCAGGAGATGCTACATCCCCTCTAGATCCAGCCAGGGAGGTTTGGTCTCTCCAGCGGCTGAGTTAGCACGGCTGAAGCTGCAGATCTTGCTTTGCTCAAACCCTTGCCTCCTGGCAGCGAGCTGAGTAAATAACACAGCATCTCTCCCAGCATTAACATCCTGGGGAGAAGCTGGAGGGGAGCAGTGTCGTGCAAGAGCACGCCAGAGAGCGAATGGTCAAAGGAAGGAACGCTCACTCCTTTTTTCCAGCACAGATCTCGCGATCTTTCCATCTCCTGGGGCTTTCCCAGCCAGCCTGGAAGGTCTCCATGCTGACGTGTGTTAGCCAGCACACGCTCTTGGGTTCCAGACAGGGCAGCATGTCACTGGGGCAGATGACCAAGGGCCTGTCCCTCTGATGCCTGCAATGCTTTTCTGGCTCCCAGGGACACACAGGGTATGCAGCAGCAGCCATACCAGTTACAGGAGCCTCCACTGCCTAGGGCCAATCAGTCAGAATTTTTGGTACTGATTTTCTCATTCTTTTCCCAAGATTTTGAAAAGGCAAGAGGTTTTGTACCAAATGTATGGACCAAATAATGCCAAATGATGCTTTTCTTAAATCTATGTATATAATCTATGTACCAAATAATGGGGTTTTTTTCCTTGGGTTAGGGTTAGTTTTGGTTTAGGGGTTTATACCAAGAGTGAATCACAGAATATTAGGGCTTGGAAGGGATCTCTGGAGATCATCTAGTCCAACCTTCCTGCCAGAGCAGGTTCACCTAGGTTGCACAAGATGGTGCCCATGTGGATTTTGAAAGTCTCCAGAGATAGATGTTCCACAACTTCTCTAAGCAGCCTGGTTCAGTGCTCTACCACCCTCAAAGTAAAGAAGTTCCTTCTTACATGTAGATGGAACTTGCTGTATTAAGTTTGTGCCAGTTACCTCTTGTCCTGTCACTGGGCACCACTGAGTGAAAGACATCACCTCCTTCCCACTTGGACAGCTTGCACAGCTCCTGCTGCCATAGCTGTAGATGGACAGAGCAGAGTGACTGCAGCTAAATGGCAGCAAGATGCAAGAGAAGGTTCAATGACTCATGAGGACAACTGGAGAAGAGCTATTTTCCCTCTCCCTGCCTGAGTTTGGCAGTGGTTTTAGTAGCAGCTTACCAAAAGGTCCTTTGTTGCCTGGCTTTCCACAGCCCTTACCCACTCCTGGCCACCTGCCACTGCTCACCCTGTCCCTGATCAGAGAATGGATCCACCTTT
The DNA here is from genome assembly GCA_013399015.1 of Galbula dea. NCBI lineage: Eukaryota > Metazoa > Chordata > Aves > Piciformes > Galbulidae > Galbula > Galbula dea. The sequence goes on from VWZX01008936.1 coordinate 5,681,163, forward strand.
ACAACAAAAGTTAATCCTGGGGAGAGAGAAGAAGCAGGGATTGCTTTAAGAGGCAGGATCTTGCTGCAGTAGCACTGCTCCCAACCTGCCTGGAGCAACAGGAGCTGAGGAGAGACAGTCTGGGTTGAGGGGAGGAGAAGGAATTTGGTGAAGCAGCCAAGTGATGCCAAGTGCATGGTGAGTATGTGCACGTCTTACTCTGGCTGCCAGCTTCACAGCCTGCCAGCCACACACCACTCTAGAGATTCCCATTCCCTGGGGCTCTACTTAACTCATGCATTCACAATTTCCTACTGGGGGAAAAAAAATAAAGAAAAAAGAGAGAGAAGGCTGTAAAGTAGATTGAGGGAAACATCCTCTCCTCCTCACCAGCTAGCCAGGAAGAGCTGGCAATAAACCACCAGTTCTCCCTGCTCCCTGGTGCTCTGCTTTATTTGACTTTCCAACACATGGACGGAGATTTTGGGCTGTCATGGAAGTAGTGTTAAAGGCTGAACTCCAGTTAACTTAGTTGTTTCCCTGCCTACCTTCTTCCTCCTGTCTTTCAGAGATGCTCTTGTGATATGTAGAGGGGTGTAGAGGCAGCTGATCCCTCAGCCCAGTGTCATCTGGAGGACATTAAGTTTGCATTATCAGACTGAAATTGTCATTAGTGGCCACTGATGAGGTACAGTCTGTGACCCACAGGAACCATCCAAACCTGCTAGCAAGCCTAGAATAGATTGTTTTTGTATCCATCTCACTTTTTGCATGTTTTTCTGAAAATTGTCACTTATTAGAGAATATCAGGGGTTTTTTTGATAGGAAAAAGAAATTCCCCAAACCTGTTTTGTCTAACACTCCAAAGCAGGTGGATACAAAGCAGTCATTTACAAGGTTTGTAGCTGGATGCTTACTTTTCCCTGTTCTCCACAGAGGGACCTCACCTCCCTGGATGAGATCCTATGAGCAGCTTCATGGTAGCATTTCACCTTCTCCAGAGATAAAAGCAAAGCACCTCATGGAAGATGTGGTCATCCATAGGACAGCCCAGTTATGGCACTTTGCTTTTCTGGATAAAGTAAACAGGAGCTGGAGCAAGAACCACATTGCTGTTGGTAGCCACAGCCACCACTGGCTGCTGAGCTTGCTCTCTTTCTGTGCTACAGAGGAACATGCAAATCCAGAGTGGCCAAGAAAGACATTACCTAGTTGAAACAAGCCTACAAAGCAAGCAGGTTACCACATCAGCAAGGTCATCCTGCAAGAGAGCTGGGTCACCCTGTCCAGGGGGCAAAAAGGAAGCCAAGCTGGGGAAGGGAGACCCGAGGTAGGAAGAGGAGAGGTCTAGGACAAGGGGAAGCTTCCTCAGAAATGCAGAAAAAAATAAAATCTTAACAGGAAATAGCCTAGTTAACAATGCAACATTTATCTGGTGAGAAACATAGACATGGTTCTGCCCAAGTAACTTTAAAGCAGCAGGAAATACTGCCATAATGAGCAGGAGTTTCAGGTTGCAATTGGTAAACACAAAAGGAAACAGGAACATTCACACTGAGAATCAGACAGCCCCCAGGAGAAGTCACTGCTGAGAAAAGCCTGTCTTGTAGCTCAATGTTGCCTGTGCACAGCTGGGTCAGGTCCCTGAGGTGTGAAAGTCTGAAGCTTGATTTCAAAAAGCCTGTGTGAAGGAAGGAAACCTTTCTGGAGAAAGGATGTCTTTTTCCTAGGTGTCAGTGAGAAGACCTTTACCCTAACAGCTCCAACCTGCTCACCCTGAACTCTCCCTCAAGGGCAAGCAAGATACCTGAAGAGAATAGAGGTGTTCACCTACCCATAAAACATAGAATCATAGACTGTCCTGAGCTGGAAGGGACCCACCAGGATTACCAAGTCCAAATCCTCTCTGTGCACAGGATAGCCCCCCAAAAATCACAGCATGTGTCTAAGAGCATTGTTCAGGTGCTTCTGGAATTCTGTCAGGCTTGGTGCCATGACTAGTTCTCTAGAGAGTCTGTTCCAGTGCTCCACCACCCTCTGGGTGAAGAGCCTTTGGCCAATAGCCAACCTAACCCTCCCCTGGTAGAGCTTCATGACATTCCCTTGGGTCCTGTCACTGGTCACTAGGGGGAAGAGAAGCTCCTGCCCCTCCACTTTCCCTCTTGAGAAAGCTGTAGACTGTGATAAGGTCTCTGCTCAGCCTTCTCCAGGTTGAAAAACCAAAGTGGCTTTGACAAACTCTGGATCATGTAGGCACAGAGGTTCATCTGGAACCACCTTTGCTCAGGAAAAGTTTTCTGTGGAAAAAGAAAAAAGAAAACAGAAAAAAAAGAGTGTTGATAAGGGTCTTGCCACCATGGCAGGGGGGAGTTTTCTCAGGCCTTGGTGCTGGGTGCAGCTGGAATGAAACCTCACAAGAGGAACATCGCTCACCAGGAGCTCGTCCATCCTGCTCAGCTCCCAGGCCTGTACTGAAACTCAAAGTGGCTGCCAGCACATCTGCAGCTGAAATCACTCCCTTGATGGGAAAGCCTGAAGGTCACAGATGCAAACAAATATTTGATGAGTCAACAGAAGGCAGCCTTGAACACTGAACCTCCAGCGTCAGGGAGGACCCCCCTCCATCTGCCTTGCCTGCGTGTGAATGCCCTGCAGCATGCCACCCACGCTGTGTTTGGGCTGCCCTGCTGCTTTGTTAATGTTTAGACCTTCCCTGAAGGCTTGTCCAGGCTCAGTGAGTGGGAATCAGCAACATGAATTAGCTGGAGACAGTGTTCACCTCAGATACTGCCATTGTAGAATCGTTATGGTTGGAAAAGACCTCTGAGATCAGGCATCTTTCTTTACTGTAGATGGAGGAGCCATGTTCCTCTTGGGCTTCTCTAGTTAGCCTTTTCTACACAGCCCACCTTCTCCTGGGATCATCTCACTGGCTCTGTGAATAGCCACTAGAATCTTCCAACTCTCCTTCCAAGCCTGACCAGACTCAACCCAGATCCTTAAAGCATCTGCAAGGCATTGAGGGACAAACGTCTTCTGACTAGCACTCTCGCAGCACAGCAGCAGAATCAGCTGAGAGAGTCAGGACCAAGCCTTTGGGTGAAAGCCCTGCCCCATATGACAGCAGGACATGAGGTTGCTCATGGGACAACAGCCTTGCTTTGATGGACCTTCTCTGTGTGACTTTGCCTTCAAGTTGCACAAGACTGTAGTCACAGGAAAAGAAGGGACAAGAGCAGTGTCAGGGTTGTACTTAAAACTGCTGTTGCTGATAAACCATGGACATTCTCCCTGTAAAATGATGGGACTGTTGTACAGGACACCAGGAATCATGGTTCTGACATGCTTGATACCTCGTCCAATACCTCAGTCAAAACACCTGGATCAGCAGCACTACAGAGCAAGCACCGTCCTGGAAACCTTCTGGCACTGCATAATGCAGGCTGCATGGTGGCTCTCAGTGGTTGTTACCTTGGTAGCACCACTGCAGCAGTGGGATTAGGTCTTAGGTGGTCTTAAGAGGCTGCTTAGCTGTAGAGGCAGCCTCTGTGCTTTATCACCCCAGCATGACACTGGCTGGAAAAACAGCAGCAGATGTCTGCCTGGTGAGGCTGAGGGAGAGATTAACATGCTCACAGGCAACAGAGGAGGCATGGGAGGGCTCTGGCCGTTGGGTTTCCTAACAAGGCACCTCGCACAAATGCATGAGCTGTGCCACACGGGCAGAGATGCCAGGAAGAGAGATCAGAGAACATCTCCTGTTCTTGTTACCCACAGAAGTAAATGGATGGATGGGAAAAGAGTGAGAAACAATCTCCAGAAGGAGAAATCCAGAAACAGTTTAGTTCAGGCAAACCAAGAATTGTTATTTGAGTTGAAAGCCAGACTGCAAAAACAATTTTTCAGACAGCTGTCCCTCCAACCAAGAGAGAAGGCAGCTGTAGTGGGTTGGGGGGTTTTTTTGTGTGTGAAACTGAGCAGCAGAAGTATGAACAAAACCTTGCAGAACTGAGATTTCACATGTTGACATGTAATTAGTAGACTCTTGGCAAAGTCTGCTTTACTAAGTATTCCCCAATCATTGCACACAATCCCAGCATGTTAAGTGTTGCAAGGGACCTCTGGGGATCATCTAATCCAACCATCCCTGCTAAAGCAGCATCACCTAGAGCAGGTTGTCCAGGATTGTGTCCAGGCAGGTTTTGGAAGTCTCCATAGAAGGAGACCCCACAATCTCTCCAGGCAGCCTGGGCCAGTGCTCTGTCACCCTCAAAGGAAAGATCTTCCATATATTTAGGTGGAACTTCCTGTGCTCCACTTTGTGTCCATTGCCCCTTGTCCTGTCACTGGCTACCATTGAAAAGTCTAACCCCATCTTCTTGACACCTCCCCTATAGATATTTATAAAAATTGATAAGATCCTCTTCTAGTCTCCTCTTCTCCAGGCTATTTCTGGGACCTCTGACACCAGCTGGCAGGAGTTGCAGTCTTCAGTGACTAACAATGGCTCTGGTGACTCTGAAGTGCCATTCAGGGACCACTGTCAACTCAGGGCTGAGCCAGACTCCTAATGTATCCTTGGGGCCCCTACCTTCCCTTGGATGTGATGAGAACTGAGCATCCCAGGGGCCTCAGTTCCCGGTCCCAGCTCTCACCCTCTCCCAGTTTGGGTCCTTTCAATGGACCCTGCTGGCAGGGCACCTCCCCAAGTCCTGCCCAGCTTCACCTCCATCCCAGGACCACCTCACACCCCCACAAAGACAGGCCTGTGCAGGAGCTGGGGCTCATGCTGTGCTGAGAGGAGTCATAAAGCTCCTTTCAAGCCAGCCAGCACAAAGCCAAGCCTGTTCAGCCACAGGCTGGGGGCTGCTGCCTGCTCTCCCTGCCTCTGAGTCATTGCCCTGACATCAAGCTGCTAGCCCAGCACTGGTGAGAGGACCAGGGCTGAAAGACCTCTGAGATCATCAAGTCCAACCACCAACCTATCACCACCATGCCACTAAACCACGTCCCTAAGTGTCACATCTACACTGTTTTTGAACCCCTCCAGGGATGGTGACTCCAGCACTGCCCTGGGCAGCCTGGGCCAATGCTTAACAACTCTTTCTGGGAAGAAATTATTCCTGATCTCCAACCTAAACCTCCCCTGGTGCAACTTGATGCTTCTTGTCCTCTCACTGGTAACCCAGGAAAAGACACCATCTCCCAGCTCACTAAAACCTTCTTTCAGGTAGTTGTAGAGATAGAGATAAGGTCTCTCTTGAGCCTCCTTTTCCTCAGACTACACAACCCCAGTTACTGTGTGTGTAAGGCATCCCTAATAAAATAAAGAGGACAATGTAGCCTCCTGTATTTAATAATGTGTAATGAGTAATGAATTGTCTGTTTGTTAATAACCATCTCTTACACAGCCTCATCTTTTTCTAGCTAGCACCTAGCTTGTCCTTTGCTCCCGAAATGAGAGCCAGATTTCCTGCAGAAGGTGAATTCTCTCAGAGCTGTGTTTCATTTATTGCAAGCAACTCCTTTAAATCCAGGCTTTAAGATCCAGTTCCTCCAGAGAGTATCAGGAATGCCTCCACTGTTTTGTTGGGGTTTTTTTTTCCCCCCACAGAGTCCACTTAGCCTTTTTTGGACAGAAGGAATTATCTGAGAGGGAGGGCACATTTTTCCCTCTTTGAATCACATAAGGAACATCCCAGCTTACTCCTCATGTCCAGGCTGTTTAACCCTTCCCATATGCAAGTGGTCCTCAGCCTCTCACTGTCACTTTGTCTGCTGGTCTGAAAGCCCAGGACAGGTATTAGTTAGCCTTGGGAAACAAAAGCTTGGGGGGTTCTGTTCTCCCAGGGCTATAGCCAAGACAGTCACTCCCACCCTGATCAAACAAAACCACAGCCTGACAAGCAGCCTCACATCTTCTACACAGAAAACCTGGAGAGATTCTCCAGAATCTCTCTCCAAAACAAGGAACAAGTAATTTTTTCCTTCCCACACGTTCATCTGCTGCCACAACAGCTGGTCTCCAGGGGCTTACTGTACACCCTCCGGCTTAGCTCAGTTTTCAAATGCACTAAATTTGCATCCACACCACATGACCTAGGCATTAAGCCTGTCCACACGGCTGGCAAAGAGCTCACTAATGTAAGTCTGGGTGCAGGGACTGACTTTCTGCTGATCAGAACACTGCTAAGAGACGTCCCTGCCCTCTCCTCCTCTTCCTCACGCTTGCACAGGTTGATGTGGCACAGGAGAGTACTAGCCTGGAGAGCACAAGGCCAAGGCACAAGCTGTGGGACTCGAGTTTTATGGATGCACAGAAGGTGTCCTAAGTCAATTTTTTTCCCTATTTTTTTAACTATCTAGTTTTTTAGCCTTATAGGCAAAGCCGAGGATGAAAGCAAAGCAGATGACATCTTGTCTTTGCCAGCACCTGGAGAATGAGGAAAGCTGCTTGCATTTTTCCAGTCACAGATGATGGAGGGTTTATATGCCATCCTTAGGTTAAAGCATTCCTTAAGATGTTCTTAGATGGACCTTTTCGAACTGAGATGGTGACTGAGATGCTTTTTTGGTAAAAGTCTTGCTCTTAATAGAAAGAAAATACCACATCACAAAACAAATGAAAACATCAGCACCCCAGAGATATGCCTCTTTAGAAGGCTGCAAAGTGAAATTACACAGCAACTATTTTACAGTGAAAGAAACAACTGATTTCAGATGTTACAAACTGTGGGGACTTATGGAATGATCACACCTCAGCTTAGCCACATCAGCATCTGCACCTCCACTCCCAGCAGTTAAGAATACCAGAGTTAAGAGCACTGCCTACCTAGAGACAGGATTACACCTGGTCTCCCATCTCAGCAGGTTGTGCCAAGACACAGAGAGCATCTGAGTGCTCAGGCTACACTTCCACTATACAATCCATCTGTTTTTTTCATGAGCAGAACATCTCATTTCTACCCAATTAGCCATGGTGATGGAGTTCATGCTGCCTCTGTGGCAGCCAAACAGGCAGTATGTGGTCCAACACGCAGTTAGCAAGGCACAGACACAAGCAGCTCCTGAGGTAGCATCAGGCTCTTCATCAGCCTGCCAAAAATACTTAACAAATCTGAACCAGAAAAGTGAGTTTGCAACAGTCATTAGTGCCTTGCGTCACAGGGCTGGCAAGGATTTCTGATGTGGTTAGCAGGAGCCCTGAAACCACAGCCTCCAGGGCAGGGCAGGAAGCAGCACAGGATTCATCATGTGAGGAGCAGCACCGTTATTCTCACTTGATTCTGGAGAGCAGAGCCTTGAAATATGGTTGTGAAGACCATAGAATGCGAGCACTGCAGATGAACAGACAACATCAGCTCCTCCAACATGCTGCCACAAAAGGACACTCAAAATATGGCAGTAAAAAAACAAAATCAGCATGAACAAAAGACCTACAGGTTTAGCAGTACCCAGGATGCTAAGACAGCAGCTGCACAAGGGGATAGCAAAACATTTCTGAATCCACCAGGTGTCCTTCTGCAGTTCTAGTGGTTTCTGCATATGGTCAGAAGAACAAGAATAGTTAGTTTCCCTTGACAGCTTCCTCAGCCAGGTGTGCCAGGGCTCACAACCACTTCACCAGAAGTTTAATGTTCTCCTTGTCATCGTGCCCAAGACCAGGACTCCTTTCTGCAGCACTGTTAAAGCATGCAGGGCAAAGATAGTCCCTATCTCAAGCAGCTTACAGGCTGAGAACAGATGGATCCTGTTGTGAAGATTAATTGGTAGCCTTTGGAGGAGAGCAGAGCATGGCAGCTGTTGACACAAGCTTTCTTTGCCCAGCACTGAAATACTTCTGCCACAAATGACTCCTGTATACCTTTAACTTCCTTGTGGCAATGTAGCTCCCCACATGCTCATTTCTCCATTTGGAGACCCAAGGATAAGCACCTTGGAGCAGGTGGACTCTTTAATTCCAGTTTTTGCAGGCTTGTTCATGAATTCCTCTTTGATCTGATCTTATCTTTGCAGCTACCCAAAGCACCAGGCCATTTTCTTGGGATTTCTCCTTTTTCCAAGGCTAGAAAGCACGTTGTGGTGACAAGGGGAACACTGGAGCCTGCCTTTGATGCTTAACAGGAAAAATTTCACCTACCCTTGCTTCAGTAAAGGAGCACATTCCTCCCAGATTTACAGCAGGATCCCATACTGTGGAAACACACATAAGGAAAAACCTCTCCTACCTGCTGTGATGTCATTGCCACAGCTGAACACCCCTCACATTCTGTTTTTCATTCCCCAGCCTGGTGCTACACTACAAGAAACACTTCACTGAAAAGTTATTTTCCCCAATTCCTGCCCTTACTAGCCCCAGGAAATCAACTGTGATACTGCTTTCACAGATCAGATTTCTGCCCTCCCTCATTCAAAACTACAAAAGCCACATGACACGAACACATCCTGCACTGCCCATCTGGGAGGCCCAGGATGCCCAGTTGAGCAGCCAGGCAGGGCTACATGGAGCCCATGGGGAGGCTCAGGGCAGAGCAAAGGTTTTATCTTCTCCTCCCCCCAAGCCATGCAAGCTTTTCCTCCATATGGGCACTGGAGCAGCTGGCACCTGGACACTCCTCATCAGCAAACACAGATACGGGGACATTCACCTCTGTGTGCTTTGATAGGAGAGCTGAAGACCCATTACTCCTGCAGCCAGGGTGTCTTGATTTATTCCATTATGGGAAGCACTAGCTGTCTCTCTCCCCTCCATTTTCCTCACTTCAGTCTGTACTCATTTACTGTAGCACTGCAACTCTTCTCCTTTAAACATCCCTGCAGTTCCAGGCCAATGGGATAAACCTGTTTTCTCTGGCCCAGCTCTGCAGAAGTCTCTCCCATAACTAGCACAGAGACTTGTCCACAGGCAGCAGAAACCCTGGCAGAACTTCCTCCTTTCTCCACCACTCAACAGCACGTATCTGGCTCCAGAGTCCTGCAGAGCAAAGAGCCCCAAAAGTTCAGAGGACTTGAAAAGTAGCTGCTCCCTGAGAGATGGCTTAGAGCTGGGATCGGGACAGCTCTACACAAGGTGTTACCAACACAGGAAAAGGCTGTTACCTGAGCAGCTTTGCAGCAGAGATTGCTGAGTGAGTAAAAGAGTAAAGCTAGTGTACCTGTGATGTGTCTGTGTTATGCAATACATCCAGGGTGAGGTCGCAGGGATAGAAAATGCCTCTTCCAAAGAGCTCAGCAGGCTCCAGTCTGCTTCCAAAGCCCCTAAGCTGCCCAGAGCATTAACTCATTGCCCACTTCCCACCTGCATGCCCTGGGCAACGCAGCTCGAACAACCTTTGCTTGTGTCCATCCAACACATCTCCCTCACCTCCATAGAGCCGGACTGAAAGTCACAATTACTGTGCCACTGGGGAGCACTGGAACTAGGGTGTACTGCCACACCTCTACCCAAACTCGTGAGGAACCAGCACCCCACGTCACACTTTGACATGCTGGCCCCTCCTCTGCATTCATCTGGAGGACAGCCTCCTGCCCTCCTCTACCCTGCCTGCTTTGTTCTGCCTTTGCAGAGCAGCCTCTTAACCAAGATTTGTGTAATTTCAGTGCAGAGCTCAGTCACTCACTCAGCAAACATCTTGCAGCGCTGCCTTATCTTGCGGCTTTGGTAGGCACAGAGTATGCACAGCAGGGCAGACAGAGGTCAGGGGTGCCCTGAAGGCTCCCATTTCCTTCCCTCTGCTGTACTTGCAAAATAATTGGTCCTTTTTCACATCTCCTGCAGCACCCCCCAAAATGCTCTTACCTGTCCATCCCACAGGGAAGCTGCCAAAAGACCCCAGATCCATTGCTCCAGGAGCAAGGAGGAGGTGGGCTATCTGTTTTGCCCACTCCCCAAGCTATGCTGCAGGCTCCTTATCTGCACAACCCACCTCACCGAACGCCATGCAGGAATATTCAATAGCACAATGCTAATGTGTGATAACATAATTGCTACATCCTTCCTGCCACGGCTGAAGCCAGTGGAGGAAGCTGTCACCACTTCTGTCTTTTACCAAAGCAATCTGTCTCTCACCAGCTATCAGTCAGGCTGTCTGTCCTCCCAGTGTCCTTGCTTTTTTTTTTAGCTCCTCTGTGACCAAACAGAACCAGGTGGTTTATTTACAAAGATTTCTCCACCAAGACACAGGAATGTTTGTCTCCCACAGAGGACTCCCTGTTTGCATGTTACCTCCCTCTGGCTGCCGCACACTCTGAGGAAGCTTTGGTGGTTGAAGGCTTGCATACTCGTGCACCACACAGCTTCTGTGATTAACCAGCCTGGAGACTAAATTATCCTGCCTGAGGAAAGTTCTTCAGCCAAGCATCATCTGTCTTCCTCCAGCACACATCCTCCAGCTTGCCATTTGACTCAAGCAGGCAAACATGACGTGCACAGTTCCAAGGACAGCAAATAAATGTTGCTTTTTCCCCTCTTCCACTCTACCCAAGGCTGAGCCACATGCAGACAGCAGCCAGGTGCCACGTTACATTGTGCACTTAATGTGGTCTAAGGATTTTCTAAGTCACCCTTCTCCAGAGTCTCTCCAAGGGTCTGACAAAGGAGGACTCATAGGTGTGAGCATCCATAATGCAAAAGGATGGGCAGACACACACCCTCTCAGTCCTTTTTTTGGAGCATTGCCTCCATTGGCATTGCCTCCCTCCTTCTGAGGGCCAAGCCCTGGCTGTCCTTTTGCCAATCATTGCCACAGAGGAAGGAGACACTGTCCTGGGGTCTAATGAGACAGGATTCATTTGCTCTCTTGAGCCATGTTTCTTTACCTCTTCTCTTAACAAAAGGATGGCCTAGTCCCCCCGGAAAATAAGAGACACTTCATGCTGCACCCAGTTGCCAGAATTGTTGTCACTGACAACCAAACTGAAGATCAGTGATACCATCTCCGTTTCATTTATTGCCTTTATTTCCTCTCTTTTGCTTTTCCCTTTGCATACACTTAAAGGACAGGCAGAGGGTTTCTTTTCCATGTTGCCTTGTTGACATCAGTGAGTGGTTTCCATGTCACCATCCACATTTTACAGCCCACAGGACTACAAACACAATAAGGACCAAGCAGCACTAAAGAAACGCAGCCAGGCCCTACCCCAAATGGGCCAAATGGTGCCAGCCCCAGAGCTGAAACAGGCTTTCTGCAATAGATGGATGCAAAGCCTAGAAAGCCCAGTCCCACATCAGAGCAGAGGAACCATGTCATATCAAGGTGAAGACATCTAAAACACACACTGTAAAATATCAATGGGAAAAGGATGCAGCACAGAGGGTGGGGCTTGACTTGTGCAAATATACCTAGGGAGGGCTGGTATAGAAAGGAGGAGGTGGCACTTGGTGATCAGTCATAAAAGGAAGATGTGAATGTTGACTCCAGACAGACGTCACAGCCGCGTTCAGAGCTAGGCAAACACAGCCAGAGAGCCCTATCGCTGTAAGCGCAAGCCAAGGCGACAACACCAGCTTACATCAGAAGACACCCTCCCAGCGTGAGAAGCAACATTGCAAGAGGGTTGTTTGGACTAGGATTGCATCATCCTGCTCTGCGTGAAAGCTGGGCTGTAGCAATTCCATGAACAGCTGCCAGGAAAATCCTGGAGTAGCTTCAGGAAGGATCTAGGAGTTTAACCCCCACAATCACAGCTCTGGGATTCTGACGCTGTTCCTACCACACTGGGTGTCAAAGGTACCTCAAATTCACCCACATCATCCCTTTGAGCAATTCCCAAGAGGCATTCCCAGAGGCCTCACTGCTGGTTTAACAGCATGCAGCATTAGGAACAACACAGCTCAGGTAAATGTGAAAGTCCCACCTCACCACATTAAAAGCAACAAGGACTGGTGTACAATGAGAAGCTGGAGAGCATAGCTCCCTTTCCAACTGAGCCAGGACACTTCCCACAGTACCACAGACTACATACAGGAGTATCCTCTGGAGCCTTGAAACAGCAAGTTCAGCTTGATGAGCACCAGCACAAAGACTTGGCCCAGAAAATATTGCCAAGAAGAGGATAAAGCTCACCAGGCCAGATGTGGCTCTGTTTCTGTTCTGCATCTAAAACAACTCAGGACTGCAACTATGTGGGCAGACAGGACAGCAATGGGACAGAACCAGCCCTGAGCTAGACAGCCAACAGACTTGCCTCTAGAGGAAGGGAAAGCCCTGATCCAGTGATTCATCTACAGGTAATCAATAATCAATGCAGTGTGTACAGCAGTGGTAATCTTAGCCTCTGAAGATCATAGGGAAGAAGGACAAGTACTGGTAATGGGTTAGGTATTTGTGCCTAGCACCATCTGAGCAGCACAAGCTTTATATAACTTGATATTAACAGTGATGGCTTGACTAAGCTCATGAAGCCACCATAGGCTTGCCTGCTCACAGCTCCTGAGGGAACTGGCTCCTCTTAGGGAGCCTGCAGTAGAAAGAAGATGCTTGGAAGAACACATCCTGGAAGATCTTCCTTAAATCTCACCTCTTCCCCATCTCATAAGGATTAGTCAGCTTTAAGTGCCTAGGTATCTGCAGAAACAGCTGCTAGAGCTGCCCACATAGACCAAACTGATGCTCCCACCTCCAGCAATAGCAGCCAGAACACATCTCAGATTGACAGGTGCAGAACCACAGGCCCATCACAGCCTCCTGCTCTAAGAGGTCCAAGGGAAGAAAAGGCAGAGACCTTCATCTGTAAACAGTAGAGGGAATCTGGAACAAGAGGAGCTGCAGAGTTAAAAGGAGAGACAGATATTGTAAGTTTGCTAAGGATCTTGCTCCCAAGTGAAAATCCCTCCTGCTTCTTGCATTAATCAGAGGACTTAAAACTAGTCCTAACCAGCTGCTCCCACATCCTTTGTCCAGCTCTTCTTCCAACGCCCCAGCAGCGCCCTAGGAAAGGGCAAATACTTGCAAAGATTTGCAGACACAACCCCAGACCTTTGGAAAACACCCTGCAGAAGCCAGCACCCCTCTCCCCCAGCACAAAGGCAGCTGTGCTTTACAGTAGGACAGTTTCCAATGTTTTCCTTCTCTGTGCAGACGAGGGATTTCCTGTCCTCCATGGCAACAACCTTGCATTTACTGAAGGAGACACTGCCAATAATCTCCACAGCAGAATGAAAAAAATTTTAAAGTGGCACTGCCTGTTAGCTCAGGGCTTCAGCTTGCTGATTGTTTCCACACCCATGGTCAAAACCCACTCTGCTGCCCTCCTTAGGATGGGTGAGTGTGGGTAAATCTCCAGTGCTGCACTGCACTCACAAGGGGAGTTATTTTCTCGAGCGCTAGTGATGGAAATCTTTCTGAAGAAGCCAAGAACCACCACCATCACCCCCAACAAGAGCTGGCTATCCACATTCCAAAGACAAAATCTTCTAACAAGTCATAGTTCCCAGATCAAAGGTGGTCCCTGGATTTAGATAGCCCAGGTCTTCCCACTGGAGGTTCAGAAGTAACAACTGCCACTCTCTCCTGACAGGGAAGCACTAGACCAATGCTGGTCCAACTGTTTCAAAACACAGCTGAGCTACATGTCCCCAGCAAGGTCTCCTCTCTCTATCCCCTCTGAGTCACCCTTGCAGAGGCCTGCATGTTGCTCTGCTCCAGGAACAGAGATTCAGTACACTGACCTGGCAAAAAGCCTGCCTTCATTCTGGCCCATCTCATGCCATTTGAGTGAGTTACATCAGCTTGGCTCAAGGCCACCTGAAGATCAGGACCAGCCCAAGGGATGCAACAGGAACAAAACAGGAGGGGAAGTGAGGCCATTCCCTTTCAGTGGCAGCAAGCTTGTGGTGAAACTACATCCATCACTGTCTCAAATTCAAATTACACAACTTAACTACAACATCTCTGCTACCCAGCTCATTAAGCTCTGACTACTAAAGAGGTTTTGGTTAGCAAGCCTTCAAGGAGGAGCAGTTCAAGAAAGAGCTGGAAGCCCCCAACTAAATTATACCAAACTTGAGATAGGTTTTTGGGCAAAGCCACAGGTGCAATCTAAACCTGTATTGGTTTAGAGTCAGAACAAACCCGATCCAAACTTGGACACAATAAAGCAGTATTTTGTTTTCAAAGCATGTAGTGGGCTAGCATTAAACAAGAACCTTTAACTTTTTTACCCTTATTTTATACCAGCAAATCAGACTCTCAGGGGCATTTTCCCCACACAGAATAGACTTAGGAAAGCTGTTTAAGTAATAGAAATGTAGCATTAAACACAAGAAACAAAGGCAATGAGAACCCCTTAACTGATGGGGAAGACTTCTACAGCCTTACCTAAAGGTACTGGAAGCAGTAAGTGCACATGATCTGGCCACTGCACTCTCCTTTCAGTGCTGACAAGAAGCTAAAGTGTCAGCAGGGACCCACTCACAATGCATTCCATGAACCTGCTTTGGCAGGGAGGTTGAACTAGATGACCCCCAGACTCCCTTCTAACCCCTACCAGTCTGTGCCTTCCACTTGCCTAGGACTCCACCAGCCTCTCTTGCAGAAAGTGATCTTGCAATTTGACTGCCAAGTGAAACAGACCCACAGAGCAGAGCACTGAAAGTCCTTTAAACCAACACACTGCACTGGAGTGAAGATGGAAGAGTCACGCTAGCAGCTACCACGTCTACACAGGGAAGCAGCAAATCACAGCCAAACTAAAAATCACAAGCACTCATTTGACTGCTTCCAACAGCAGCAGATTGAGACAGCAGGAGCCTTAGAGTGGAATTTCAGAGCCAGATTAAATTTCTGGCTCTGACAAACTCCCTGTGGAACAACAGACAAGTTACGTTTTCCACACTCTACCTGAATTCCCTCCCCTGTAAAATAGGCACTGTTCTTGCTTGTCTGTTCAAGTTACAAAGCAGTCCTAGCAGGGATTATTTTTAGCATGCAAGCACAAAAAACAGCCGAGTTTAACTCCAATCTCAACTGAACCTTCTCATTGACTTTGTAATATAAAAAGTAAACAGAAAGCAAGGCTGAGCCCACACCAGAGCTCGGTCACTAGACACTATTTTGACAGCATATAAACTAGAAGTTTCAGAAAACAGCGAGCTACAGGTCCAAAGCTGGAGCCAGGCAAAAATCTGAGGGATTAAGATGGATCACTGGTGCCTGCAATCATTCACTGGTGACCAGGGAACTGCAAATAGACAGATTTCAAATCCATCTCAGATATTCCACTGTCATCAAGCAATGACGCAGGTGTTTAAGAGCACAAGTTGAAGTAACCCATAACTCTGCCCTCAGACATAGCAGCAAGTGCTGGGGTAGCAGGAAAGTCCTGAAAGCTACCTCCAAGAGTGGGAACTCTGCAGAGTTCTTTGCTTCACAGCATAAACAAGTGGCTTCTCCCAATCTTTCAAGAGAGATTGAAAGTGGCAGAAACAGTACCTGCTGAGAAAACCTTCCCAGTTCCACAACTTGTGAAATTCCTGTGTGCTGCTGTCAGAAGTGGAGCAAAACTGCCTCAGATCAGAGCTCCCCTACAGAGCATGCAGTCAAAAAGAAACAGGATGGAATAAAAAGAAGCTGGATAAATTGGATAATGTTAAATAAAGGCAAAACAAACACAACCAAAGACAACAACAAAGCTCTAGCTAGTCATGATGAATCTGTAATTAAAACATCAGTAATCATCCCAAGATAAATTGGACTGCAGCTGAATTTCTGCCCCAGGTCAGGTCAGGGTGCTTAAGAGTTTCTCAGGCTTACAAAGCCAGTCATAGCTGCAGAACCACTGAGAAAGCACAGATCCAGCAACAACTTGCTCACAGCTCTCCCAGGTTTTCTGTATCCCACACGCACAGGAATCATCCTCTGCTTGGTTTATTGGCCTTGGCATCAGTGGTGTGCCTTCCTAGAACCACGAATACTTCCATAATCCAGGGCAAAACAGCTCTTTTGACCCTTAATCATTCCCTCCAATGGCTACAAAATCATGGTTTATTGCTCTCCAGGGAATCACAATTATGTGGAACAGGACACATTTATTACCTTCTCTTATGCAAGAAGTTTAGTTCCCATCTGCAGTTTTCCAACATCCAGATACCTCCAGATCCCCAAGTAGAGTTTCCCACCTGTTTCACTCACCCCAGAGATGCTTCCATTTTAGCATGCTTGACCTACCATAAGCACCATACTAAGACTGAAGCCTTATTCACCCAGCTATCCTGCTGCTAGTCTTTCCTTGGGTTTGCACCCAGATACACTGCTCTGCTCCACCCAAGGACTCAGTTCTAGTACACTTCAGGCAAGGCAACTTGGATTAGCAGAGATCTGCCACTTAAAGCCTTGGAGGGAACAAGGCTGGAAGGATTGCAGCACTTGTGCTGCAGGCCAGTGGTACACTCACCTCCAGGTAGTGGCACCCTCTGCCTTTATCAACAATACTACAGCTGGATGCCTAACAAACTTTAATAAAGTTGACTAAACATTAGTTTTCCCTCTGACCTCATCCAAATGAGCAGAGCAGAACTGACATCTGTGGTACCTGACTCCTCCCATCAGTTAACATCAGTGATGAGGCTTATGTCTGTTCTTGAAAGGCAGCTTGCAACTCAAAGCAGTGCAACAAGCTTGCAAAGACAAACTGCTTCCAGCAGTGCTCTGATCAGATGTGATCAGTAAAGGTACATGAGAGTCAATCTTTGTTTGGGACATCTGTAACACACTGCTCTCATCCCACCCAGCCAGCTTTTTAAATTAAGTCTCAGCAATGTTTCTAAAAACTTAATTTTCTTGTTGATATCCTGCCTTATCCCACCAACTTACCTGTCCATCTGTGTTCTGTTGAGGCTTTATTCAAGGCCCTGCTACAATGGAGGTCAGCTCCAGTCACATCACATTAAAGATTTGTCCTTCCTTATAAGCAGACTGCCCACATATGCAGCTAATTTCTATATTAACATATGTCCAGCTGCCAGGTAACAAACTGGGCTATGCAGCAGCCTTTCGAGTACTTCATTACAACTCAGCCTGAAGGGAAATGTCGTGCAATGAGTTAGCAGCAGTTGTCCCAGGCTGCCACCCACTGGCGCACAGGCATGTGATCTGTGCTGCGACTAGTATTTTCGAAGCCAACACTTTTCAGACGTTGAAGCTGACTGCAATGCACTCTACTGGCAGAGCTGACACAAGACAGCTTCCTTCAGAGCAGTTACTGGTAGAGACTGCTTCAGAGCTAGTGTTTCTTGCACTTACTGTGCAATAGCAACATCATTGCTGTAAAGCTGTAATTACATTCAGTCTCAGGATTAAGACAGTAATCTGGTCAAATTAAAACAAGTCAAACTATGTCAAGAATTTAGAATACAAACTAGACAAGAGCAAATTCCTCATGATTTGTCCAGCATGGGACCACTAGTTGCCCCAGGACAAGTGGCTAGGAGATTATATTACATCTATCATAGATGCCAACCCTCTTCTATACAGAGGCCACATACCCACAAGCAGTATATTTATGTGGCAGCTGCTGCTGGAACTCACCTATTGGTCCAGAAGCTAGCATGAACTCCAGAAATTTAAAGTCAACCACAGGTTGAAACTGTTTCTGTCAAACAAAGTTAAAAAGAGACAGAATTCAGGCTTTTTTTTTTTTTCAACGAGCCTGCAGCAGGCTAGTGTGGCAGGTAAGAGCTGCTCAGTTTTCATAGGGTACCAAAAGAAAAAGAAATAGGTCACAGAAAAGTAACCTACTGAATAATCTTTAGATACTGCCACACAGCTTGTATCAGACATCTTTATTTGCTGTATTGCCCAAGTGTACAAATACTGAATACAGTTATAGAAATTCAAAGTCGTAGTAGAAATTTGTCTGGGAAGTGGAATGTTAAGATATTCACTTTACAAAATTACTAGACTCAAGTCACTCCCACTTGCAAGTTTTAAATATACCAGGGCTATGAAGAGACAGATTACTTCATTATCCTGCAAAAAAAGGAGCTGTTCTCAGAAAGCGTTCCCTGCTTGATGAAGTGAGTCAACAGCAAATTGATTTCTTACACTTAACTCATTTTGAGTTAGCAGCCAACAGGATTTTAGCTCCATCCCACAATTCACACACAGTTCAGCTCTCAATTATACAAGAAAGTCATTATCAACATATTTTAGTCAAACAATCTCAGTGATAATCTTTATTTTAAGCTAATGAAGTCAAGGTAGTCAGTTGCCCCTGGCTATTGAGTGCAATTGATGCTTTTTTCCTCCACATTTTCAGAATAAGGCTCCTTAGTTCTTGAACAAGTCAATGCAGCTTTGCAGGAGAGACACATTGTTCTGGAAAGGAAGAGAATTAGTTTCAGATGACTCTGATAATTTAAACCCTGCCTTCCACAATAGCTATTCCATCCCAGGATTTTATAGACATTGCAGT
This sequence comes from Galbula dea, assembly GCA_013399015.1. NCBI lineage: Eukaryota > Metazoa > Chordata > Aves > Piciformes > Galbulidae > Galbula > Galbula dea. Next base: position 5,699,553 of record VWZX01008936.1, read on the forward strand.
ATAAACTCTTTAGCATTGTCAAAGACAAGCATTCAAGCAGTAAATCATCACAACCAGATCACACAGTGCAATTTGCCTCTTCCTTCAGGTCTGTAACCATGACTCAGTTTGTTGGAAGGAGAGAGGCAACAGACAGAGCAGTATGCTTAAGTGGGCCAAACTGAGCAGTATCGGCAAGCCTTTCATATGTTACATCCAAGCACAGCACTGAAGTAGCTACCTGTGATGAAGTCCAGGACTCTCAGGGAGTGGGAAATGAAGACTTTCCTTCTTCAAAAGAAACTGAGGATGCAGTTACCTCATCCCAAGTCTTCCTGCTTTGTTCTCTATACTAAATTAATAAACCTTGTAACCTGTGTACACTTTCCAGGATTAATCTGGGAGTACATACTATTGTCTCTGCAGTCTACTTCAAGCCTGCTCAGTAAAGCTTAGCAGAGGCTGCTACAAAGCCAGTGTCCCCCTTCACTGACAAGCCAAGTAAGGGCTGACAGCTAGATCCCAAGCTGCAGAATGCACTCATAGCACTCAGGATGCCTCTAGATGCAGGAGGGGTCAAGTCCCATATGTGAGACTGCCTGATTGGAAGTTAGGTGAGATGTGTATTACATGCAAAACCAAGGCTTCTCATTGGCAGTGCAACAGGCTGTTCTAGGAGTGACAGGTTGAGAACAGACTTTCTGCATGGGACCAATAAGACTGTCAGCATTTGTTCTCTGCATGCTCTACATCTGCAGCTTTTCACTTCCTTCCCCTCTTCAGCTCTCAGATGAAAAGCCCGTCTGTTCTACTTTACACTTCCTAGTTTAAAAGGGAGTCTAGCAAATCCTCCAAGCTATCCAGTAGTCAGTTATCTCCAGCTAAGCCTGTTAAACTCCAGACAGAACACACCTTTGCATGTTTAATCTCCAGTTCTGCCATTTCAATGAGGTTCTTACGGAATGCTGCTATTCTCTTCTGCTTGAAGCTCACCAGTTCTGCAAGAGAGAAAGAACAAAGCATGAGACAGAAACAAACTGTGACTGAAGTTTCAGGAGTTCTTATGTTTCATCAGTTCTGTTGTACAGTTCTAGTTACATCAACCACAGAAAGGTTCAGTCTTGCTGTCTCTATGCAGAGATGCATTCATCACATAACACTGACATCTTGATGAGGAAACAGCTTGTCTAAGACAGAAAGGTTTTGCAGGAAGACAACTGGAATAAAACAGAAGCCACACAAGCTCTGTGAGAACACTGAATATTTAAAAACCAAGAACATTAAAGGTGCAGCACATGTGCCATGAAAGCATCTTTCCTCTGTTTTATATTGTCCAAAGGCATCTAAGAACCAGTATTTGAAACTCTGCATGAGGAACTCAGCTGTACTGGGACAGAGCAAAAGCCTGTTTGCACAGTTCTAATTGAGACAATCAGAAGCCTGAGTAGTTACCTTCAGGTGGAGGCTGAGAACAAGAGTTGAGTTTGGAAAGCAAATACTAGGGGCTTATAATTAAGGTTGCTCTAGTCCTGACATTGCTCTGCTTCAGAAAACCCTTCTTAAAAATATTTAGCTGCATTCATTTTACAGGCACCTAATACTGCCCTTGGCATGTCCAGACTACTTGCTTCAGGAGAGTGTTCAGAAGCTTTCAGTAGCTGAAGGTCAGACAGAGACCTGCAATGCATTAAGATCTCCCTTCATCATAAACAGAGCAAAGCCTATCTTACCTTGTTTTGCAGATTCTGAAATCTTCTCAAACTTCTGACAACAATCCTGTTGATGTGCCTCAGCCAGCCTGACATCCTTGCTCTTTAGTCTGGCTTTATCTAGAGCTTTGTTGGAGTTCTCATAGTCAACAAGAGCCCTTGTACGTCTGTACAGAAGATTCTGAAAGCAGACAGGAATAGTGCAGAGCTTTTAAGAGGACTCCTTCCCAAACTGAAGGTACAACTACCTTAGCAGCAGGAGCTTTCACTCTTTTCAGCATCAGGTTTTGGTTTTTTGAACAAGCTACTATAATTTGGTATGCTCTCAGCATAGCAATAGAGCATTTCATCAGTGCAGTGTCAAGTTTTCAGGACAGCCATCTGTGCCTTAGTCAAGGAAGTCTGAGGGATACTGTCCAGACACTACAATAGCCTTCAAATGTTACCATATATTCATGATAAAGCAGTAGCTGGGATTTACCTCAAGATTTCTTATTAGCCATCACTGGTTTTACTGACAAGTCATGAGTACTTGGGGCAGGGGAAGAGCTGCAGACCTTCAGACTGCTGCAGACTCAAGTTCAGTTTACCCTAACTTACAAAAACTTAGTTTTTCCTCTTGTTATGGTTTGGATTCTAATCCAAACCATAACACCTCTTTACATGCCAAAGAAACTCAGAGATCTTAAAAAGCCCTTCTCCAAGTGTGCTCGACTGCAGCTAGCCAATGTATAGTTTCTATATCCTGCTGTGGTTTAGTAGTGCCAGATTTCTTAGGCATAACAAGGGTCTCCACCTTCCTGTCTCTTCCAAGCACAAAGAGTATCATGAACAGGTCACAATTCCCATAATAAAACTAAGCTTCAGAAAGAAAACTGTTCTCACCTTAGCAGCTTCTATATTGAGCATGTAGTATCTCAACAGCTCAGAGAGCTTTAAGTCTTCATCAGATGAAACTCTACTCTCTACCTTCTGCAGAAAAGATCAGATACTTGGTGTGTAATAGGAAACAGCAAAATCCAGATTCAGAGATTCTTTCCCCTCCCTCCCAAAGCTTCTCTTACTCTTAGTTTCTCAAAGAGCTCAGCAACTTTCAACAAGTACCTAGGGAGGAAAAAGAAAAAAAAGTATAAATAACTTTCAGATACTTTTTAGTCTGACAAATGCTGGGATCAATTGGCAGGAAACCTGAAAGCTGAAGGCTGGAATTTACTCCTGCACACAGACCCAGACAAAAGATTTGAAGAGAGCTTCAAATCTAGGCAAAGACCTGGAAAAAAGTTTCCATGCAAGAGGTGCTAGATACCAGCCTAACAGACTAGTTAAGTTGAGCAGCTACACACCATTTAAAGCAGCAACACCGATTTCTAGAACATGAAGGTCATGTGGAGAATTTCTTCACTGTTATCCTTCAAGAGGGATGAACTATCTTGGTTATTCAGCCATCTACTGATTTAACAAGGTCTTGGTAAATTGATAGCAAAGTAGGTCTGCTGCACCACAAGCATCAGAAGAAAGTTAGTTTCAATGTCACTTGCAATTCAAGAAACTCAAAACCCCAAATCAGCTATGACTCAACCCTCTGGATTTTACAGAAGGAACTTTATACTCCCCAGCTCAGGGTATGTTTATGAACAGTTAGAATTGCTTACTTTTTGATAACTGTAGGTTCTTCTAATGCCAGGCTATTCAAACAAGCTGAAGTATAAATATAGTCATCTGCAACATCTGCAAGAACAAGACAAGGTTTTCAGGCTGAAATCAGCAAGACTGCAAGGTCTTTAGAAAGGTCTTTGAAAAAGATTCACTTTTATGAGATCTTGTCATCCTATCTGCTTTGGCACAGGCATCCTTGATTCTGTTGTAGTAGTTCACAAGAAAAGTCTTCTCTTGCTCAAAAAAGTCTTCTACTTCCTGAAAGAGAGCATGACCAGTTAAGTCAGTTACATTGCTGCAGAATAGAAGCTCTTTCCTATTTTGGGAAGCATAAAAGAAATAAACCACAGTCACCTGGGCATCATGCCCACAAATCTCTACTGAAGAACAGTTCAAGACAACATTCTGAGCCAAGGGTTTGACAAACCAAGCTGTTTGGCAAGGGTTTTTCCCCCCCAATGAACTGGGGATAGGCTTGACACTCAACTAGTCAACACTGCAGGTTATCTGAAGCAACTAGTAAGTTGGTATCAGACAGCCCTTAGGACTATCAACTGCTGGAATTTTATTTCCCAGGCCTGTTGTACCACAGTAGCTAAGCAGTAAGCAGTTTACAAGCTTGTTTCACATCCACATCAAACACTACACATACTGCAATGTTTAAGACAGCAAGTCCATTAGAAAGAGCTGCTGTGGCAACACTATAGAGAAGTTGAACCAGTCCCAGTAGTTTTTGGTATTTGATCTCATCTAGTGCAAGCAGAAACCCACAAACCATGTCTTTTCTGAGATCCAAAGTAGACAAAAGCCACAAGCACATTTGCTGAAAGTGTAATTCCCTTCTCTCCACTAGAATCAGGTGTTAGGCAACCCTCCTGCATCCACCAGAAAACTTTAATATACACACTTAAATCTTTAACAGCCCACAGCTTCGAGGTCTTACCTCTACAGAAGTCATCTAACATAGGCTACTCCACCCATCTTGGGACAGCACTAACAAGGAAGGTTTGGGTTAGCAACTAAGCCTCACAACACACCAAGCCTGAAGCAGACACACTAACTTCACTGGAGCAGGAAGCAAGAAATAATCAAGATTAGGGCAAGAGGTAAACCAGCTACCTTACCTTGACTCCAGAGAAGAGGACTTCATCAGCACTCTTCACCATGCTTTTCAGAAAGCCACCAAACATCTCTTTTGTGTTCTTCCTCCGAACACTCAGCTGCAACAGAGGCCAAGACAGCTTTCATGTCATTCCAAGGGGGGAATTGACTAATCTGACATGTGTAGTGTAGTAACATCATTTATATCTAGCATATGGCAGAGCAGGTTGTTCTCCAAGCTTTCAATAATCACAGTAGTAGTGTCATAGTAGTATTATCTGAGCTGGAAGGGACCCAATAGGGTCATCCAGCCCAGCTCTTAAACCCACAGAGGACACCCCAAGAATCACACCATGTGCTGAGAGCATTGTCCAAACGCTTCTTAAACTCCATCAGGCTTGGTGCTGAGACAACTTCCCTGGGGAGGCTGTTCCAGACCCCAACCACCGTCTGGGTGAAGAGCCTTTTCCTAATCTCTAGCCTGAACCTCTCCAGACTCAACTGTTTCCCCTAGTCCTGTCACTATCCACCAGACTAAAAAGATTGGTCCCTGTCCCTCTACTACACCCTGTGAGGATGTTAAAGACAGCTATGAGGTCTCCTCTCAATCTCCTCTTTCTGAGGCTAAAAAACCCAAGTGACCTCAGCCACTCCTCATAAGGTTTCCCTCCAGTCCCTTTGCCTTTGCAGCCCTCCTCTGGACGCTCTCCATCAGCTTAATATCCTTCTAATACCTGTATAAGTTGCATAAAGATGGCTCATGTAACAAATGGCTTGACTAGAAGTTGTTCAACTATTGTGCCATTCCTAGAAACAGCTCAGTTTCTCCTCACCCATCAGTATCCATCACTCATAATTAGGTGTGACAGCACAGATGCAGTACTAACTTTAATACACTTCCATTCTAGGACCATGCAACACTGCACAGGTACACCTGAACTATACTTGTTCCTGAGAAAAGGCATACAAGGTTGGCTTACTAACCAACTTGACTAGGATTAAGAAATATTGAGTTTTATAGTTAAAGGTCTAAAGGTCAGGCTTTCATCCTTTAAACATGTCACAGAAGCACTGGCCCTATCTGCTTGCTGATGCTGCACAGAGATTTACATAACATTCTGACTGTGCCCAGAAAAAGCAATAGCACTTAACATCTTGCCTCATTCAGAAAGGAGAGGAATAAAAAGCATCTTACATCTTGGTCATACTCCAGGAAAACGTGGAAATTACGATCTTTGCTGAGCACAGGATGAGAAGAAATACGCTGAAGGAAGATTTCATGTGATGACACAGTCTTCTTGAAGACAGCAAGGTATTCACTAAAAGGAAAACAGACTAAGATCTCTTGTACTACCTTCTTCTGCATACAAAGAATTGCTTTAAGTTTACCCAGTGAAAATATTTCAGCATGCTTCTGAACTAGTGAGCTACTGATACAGAAACTATTTTCAATCTCTTCAGTTAGGAAGTTTTCCAGTTTGACAGAAAACTTTTGTTAACTCCACAGTTCCAGGATTTTAAAGATGATGCAGCAGCAAACACCCTTCAAAAACAGTCACTCAAGGTCAGTTACTGCCAAATAAGTTGCTCTCCCAGAAGGTTTCTTTAAGTGTAGAAGACATCAGTAGACTCATTCTACTTACGCTTCCAGCTCTTGCTTCATTTTAGCAAACTCTTCTTTTGTCATAGACACTTCTCCTTCCCCCAGCTTCTGCATCTTCTCTCTGGGACCATCAAAGTCAGGCTTTGAAGGTGCTGGAGGTATCTAGCCAAGGAATTGGTTAGTGATAGATACTAGCAAATAAAGTTTCCAAAAATTACTTCTAGCCTTCTCTGTAAGGAGGCCCTTTTGCCTGCTCAAGGCAAGCCAGGAGGGCTCTGAACCCAGGAATTCTAGAGGCACCCTGATGTCTAGGTCCCTATTTGTCTCTCCAAGTTTTGTGCTATCCCTGCCCCAGGAAGGAAACTACACAAGAGGAACAACCTCTATAATCCCCTCAGAGCCACCCATCTTCTGTGGCTCACAGGGCCTCCAAAGGGTCATGATAGGAGACTACATTTAATAGAATATTTCACTGTCATCTTCAGGCAAATATTAATGCCACCATACATTAATGGACTCTTAGAGCATCAAGTTATTTCTGCTGCACCAAGCATATACCACCAGAGCACCCATGTGGTTTGGGAATTAATGCAAAAGAAAGCACGGGGAATATCCAAGTCATGAAACCAGTAACAATGGTAAAGCAAACTTCATGCCCTTACTAGTATGCACTTTAAAACACCAGTCTTTTATTTAGAATTACTTTTTTTTAAGTGAGTACTTACAATGAGTCCTGCATACTCTTCTGTTTCAGAAAGTGTATCATGCAGCCACACAAAGTCTTCATGCTGCCTTGTAACTGAAAACTCAGGGCTCTGAAAAGCTGGCAGTGTAGTCTGGAAGAAGAGATATAGAAGCCCTACTGTTTTGTAAATTAGTGCTTTTAGAAGAAGTTCTGTCCGTTTCCAAAGGAAGCTATTTTGCCTAGTAAGAGCCTCGCCTACTCCCTTTTAGCTGAGCTGGCACTCATTCCAGAGCATTACTACTATTTAAAGAAAAAGCACTGTTGTGGAACTGCATTCATGCAGTTTATTTGGTGAAGTTTCACAATTGCTGTTTCCCCACTCCTGCTCCCCAGCCTTGCAGCTGTCAAGCTAGGTAGGCTAACTCCTTAGCAAAGCAAATCCAGTGTATCAGTTACCTTGCCTCTACTTAGAGAGTGTTCAAACCTTGGGAAATCTGAAGTTTCAGCACATATATATACACACCCTCAGGCCAGATTTAAGTGGAAAAACTCCACCTAATTAGATTTCTTTCATTGCCAAGCTCACATTTACAGGTATGTGTACTGCAAATACACAGATTACTTGCACAACATTTATGAAGATCTCTTTTTACCCAATAATCTTACCTTTGTATGCACAGTGAACTTCACTCTGTCCTTTTCACTTAGGGCATCAGGTATATCAATTTGTAGAGAAGGATCCATGTTCAGGTCTACAGATACAGACCTCAGCTGCAACAGAATTCACAGGATAAGCCTTGGTCAAGCACCAGGTAGGTTTAGTGAAGCTAGACTGCTCCTCAGCTCTCAATAAGAACCACATTGCACCAAACCACTGTCTCCAGGAACAGCGCACATGGACAAGCATGATGGCCTTGACACTAGCTGCACTTGACAAGCCTTCCCTTACCAACACAAGAAAGGAAAGAGGCTTTTTAGCTTAAAGTCTGAAAAAAAATTGTTAGAATTCACACTAGAGGTATTTGGGAAGTCTTCTCTCAGAAGCATCCTCCACCCAGTACTTCTCCAGCTTCTTTAGGCATACCCAGCATAGATTACTAAGATTAATGCATACATGCAGTTCTTATATCAAGCAGAATCACATATTTAGATACCAAAGAATAGGCTTTTACAAGCTATGAGACACTAGTGAACACCAGCCTCAGTCATCTCTACTTCAGAAGCATGCAGGAACATTAGCCTATCACATTATGGTGGTTCCTGTGCTATGAAACCTGTCTTCTAGGAGGTTCTCTTCCATGCTGCAGCCTAACAAATCGCTCTTCTTTTCTGCATAAGGGAGAAACTGCCAGAAACCAAGGTCATAACATAGGAAGTTTACTGAAGAGCAACCCTCAGAGCCAGGCTGAATCCTGAGGTTATCCTTCAGAGATAATTCTGAAGGCTTTCTCAGGAAAGCAAGCTAGAGAACTGGGCCATGACTGATAACCATTCCATCATCCTGCAGGATACTAGTCCACAGACCCCACCAGCCAGGAGCATGCCCCTACCACAAGCTAAACACAACAGGTTTCAGCACCAAAGCCCACAAGCAAACAGTGCCACACAGTATCTCAGCAATCCTGGCATATCACAGCTAGTGTGAACACTGCCATAAGCTTCTGTAAAGCTGCATAAGAACTGTTGAGAGGCTGCCCTTTAGAAGGTGAAGCTTTGCTTCCAGAAGCTTTGGAAACTCCCTCCCCCCAGTCTGGCCATCTGTGTACTGAAGTCCAGATCTGGCAAACAAGTCTCTCTGGCTGCCTGCAGAGAACACAGCTGTTAGGCTAATATGCATGTGCCTCTATCCAGCCTGCCCCCCTCTCCCCAGGCTCCCACCACCACTGATGGTCACTCCAGTCATCTATGATCAGGCTCCCATGCATAACGGAGTGATATCCCAGTCACTGTACCCTCATTCTTCCAGCCATGCTAAAGAGACTACTACTAGTTGTGAGCTAGTTAGGAGGCAGGTTAAGAGATACACATTTGAAATCTTACAATAATGGAAAGGCCTTAAATGAAGCACTGAGCCTCACATTCCACTTTCTGTAAGATAGAAGGCTTTTATCCCATCCTGGGTATTGCCTTGGCAACAAGCAAGGATGATGAGCTTAGAGAATGCCCTGGAACACAGTTCCCAACAATCCCAGCACTGCTTACATCTGAATGGACATGATGAGATCCAAACACTACAGGGACTCCAACAGTACAGTCACTTCTCTCCAGTCACCCCATGGGACAGATTGTCTTCCCCTACAGGCATGTGATTCTGGTGCTTGCTAGGAAGGCACAGACCAAGCAGCACAAAAGTGCACTGTTCAGGTGTCACTGACACTGGTTTAGGCAGAAGCTGGCCCATTCAAGCACTAAAGGAAGGATAGGAAGGAGGCCACCATTCAGACATTAGTTTCATTGGGAATACAGCTCACTGTTGCCACCTGAATGAAAGGCAAAGTGGTCAGTGTTTCCCAGCCAGTTAACATTAGCAGTCAAAGCAGGGAGAGGCAGACCCTAACGTTTTGCATCCTGCTTACTTATCTTTACTGTCCAAACAGGATCAGCAGTGCTAACAATATGAACTGCTGAGTCTGGAAAGTATGATAAGCCAAAGGAAAATGCTTCCCCTCAGCTAAACTAAGGAGAGGAATACACAAATCAGCTAGTCCTGAATTTGTGAACTTTATTTTTAAGTCTTGTAGATAAAGTAAGCTGTGATGTAAAGTAACCTCCATACCTAGTAGATGCCTTAAACATGAGGTGGATTCGTCAGATTAAACCAGTTCATGTGTCACAGGCATTTCTCCCCTGCACTAGCACCACAAACTGCAGAGGCAATGGGGCAAGAATACAACCTACAGCTCCAACAGCCCCCAGGAATGCTACTGCAATAGAGCTTATTGCCCCAATAGGGCCTCATTTACACAGCAGCAACTGGGAGCGAGCAGCAGCACTCCAGCTGTATGCTCCAGAACAGTATGTACCATACCTACAACTCAAAGTGTTAGACTAGCCCAGAAACAGGACAAGAGTCCAGAACACCCCTATACACAGGGGTAGGATTCTGCCCCTTAGGACTACATGAAGCTACTTGCCAAAATACCTTGTCCTTCCACTCTAAGTATCTGCTGTAAACATACATGATCCAGCCAACACTTAGAGGCCACTGCAGGCTCAAACATCAAGTACACCACTACTTGAAGACAGCACAGGATTATCACCTCTACTCTTGGGTAGTCTGCTCTTCAGTTAAAGGCCTGGAGCCATGGGAAATAAAGAATAATTAAACCATTGGTCTGCTCTAGTACTGCAAAGGTCACTGTGAGCTCCCAGCTCCAGGACAGAGACCTTTAGGATTACACAATCATGGCAGCAAAGCTCAGACTACAAAGACAGCATTTGCACTCTCTGACTTCAGGATGACAGAGTGCTATGTTTCCCTACAAAAAGTGCTGGAGAAGCATTTCTCTACTTAATTGGAAGCAAGAAGCACCCCTCCCACCCCTTGTTCCTACAGCTCTATAAAGCACTAACTCAGTGAGCACCTAAAGCAGATGTTCCAGACCAACCCTGGATCAACACAAGCAAGTGCTCCTGCAGCATTAGCAGCTCATCATTCAGGACTTTTAATTACGGTCACATGAAGGCTGTCCAGAGCAAAGGAATTAAACTTTCATCTCCAGGCTTGTTTCTTTATCACAGCAGACACTCAACCCAAGGCCTTCCCAGAAAACTACTCCATCTTAGCTCCCTGGCCCATCATGTCTGGCAGCTCCTTCCTATCTGGAGGCATCTCTGTGCTGGGATGCCACTGCTTCTTCTCTGCACTCCAGGCAGTGAGCAAGAGAACTGAAGTTTCCCATCCCACTACCAGAAACCAGCCTGTTGCCCCACAGCCTCAGGAGGATATAATCCAAGCTCAGCAGCTGGTAGAAGATAATTCCTTACTTGCAGCACATGCCTGAAGAGGTACAAAGGATGGTGATTCCTGCAGCAGCACAGGGGGGAAACAGCTGGGTTGGACCACAAACAAACACTCAACCAAACCCAGCACAGAACCTCTACTTTCACCTTTCATTTCCCCTTCTCAGAAACAGCTTAGAGGCTTCTGGTTTGCAGTGACTACAGCAACTCTAACAGCTGCTCTTGATGCTTTCCACTTAAAGGCTCATGCCTCTTTAGTGACTTGTATTGGGATCCCCAGGGTTTCTGGAGGATTCAAGGAAACTTCTGCCTGTTCACTGAAGGTACTCTCCACCACAACTGCCTGACCTGGGAATTACAACAACACATCAAGCAGAGACCTTCAGATAACAGACAGTCATTCTATTGATTAATGTTTCTAGGCTTCAGTACCAGGAGACTAAAAATAGGTGTCATACTGCTAATTAGGACACCATGATAATGACCTGATCTGGAAGCCCTTGGAAGCTTGAAGAGACAGCAGAGAGCATTATTGTGACCAATCCAGGTAGAGTTTTACAGCATTTGGTTTTTTCTATTGCTTAGAAATGTCAGAAAACCCAAAACAAAAGAGTTGGATCACTTAATTACAATCCAGTGATGACCACCAGCTACCTAAGCTCCAGCTTGACAGAAGTTTCTGATCAGGCCTCATCCAATGCAAACACACCTTCATGCTTGCATAGATCCAGTAGAAGGAAATGCCCTCAGATTCTTAAACAGCTCAGTTCACTAGAGTGTCCTGAACCACTGCTTTTAAAATAGAACCCTTTACAGTTTTAGCATCAGATCTAAATGTCTATTACTTTTGTATTCTAACAGAAGAATCTGCCAGTGCAAACAATTGTGTACAATATCCAATTGCTAGTGGAGCAAGAATCTGTTTTTTCTCTCAGTCAGATTAATCCAGGGGTTTTCCACATAGACAGGCTCCCAGAAGGAGCAAGGAGTCCTTCCATAAGGGTTTACACATCAGAGCTTTCTGCTTATTATAAAAAATAAAAACCTCATAAAACACCTCTCCCCTTGCTGATCACATCTCTGCTGTCATTCAAGCAACAGCCACAAACAAGACTTTAGTAATTACATCTGCCACTACCCAGACAGAACTCATTACTTCTTAAAGAGCAGTCTAATTAAAACAGTTTAAGTGCTCTCCAAAGAGCACTAAAAGATCAAAATGTTTTCTGGCAGTTCATATACAGATTCCCCAGTTCCAGAGGGCCTTGTTTCAACACCCAGGAGTTAACCAGCAGATTTTCAGAGTATCTGGCCAGCAGACATTAGTGGCATTAGTTGCTAGAACTACATTTCAGTCATATTCAGCACAAGTAGCTTAAGTTTCCCTTTAGTTAAGATACTAAAAATAGGTCTGAAAGGACACTGCACACAATGCAGCAGTGAAGAGCCAATACAGTAGATACGAAGCTTTGATTTTGCAGCCTTTTGTGACAGACTTGCTGTTAAGCTCTCTGGCATTCAGCTGAAACAGTCCTGAAGTAGCCCAAGTTCCACATAACCAAGAAAATTGAACCAGACATCTTGAACACAGCCTTCATTTTGCTACTTATGCTACAGGAAAATGCTTTCCCAAATGAGTGACTTTGAACTGTAGAACTCCAATGATGCAGTGGTTTCATCATTCCACTTAAACCAAAGATAAATAGGGAATAACAGCACAATTCAGTCACATTGAAATGTCATTCCTCAACAAGTTCTGTGCTTGCCAAGTAAGCAGAAGGCAGCCTCTCTAGCCAAAGCACCTGTTGCCATTGGCTGTGCAATAAGCTGGCCTCATCACTTAGCTCTCCTGTCAGAGGGATCTCTGCATCACTATCTGCAGAAACCAAGTGGTCACATACCTTCCTACAGAGAGGAGCAGCTGTGGGAAGTACCCTATCAACATTCAAGGATCCCATATTCTAAGCAAGAGCTCACCTTGCTCCACCTAGCAGCACACCAGACACCTCCACCCACCCCACTGCTTCCTCAGCTTGAAGGGTCAAGGAACAGCTTTGGCAGTGCAGGCCAAATCCACCCTGCTGCAGCAGTCTGCCTGCAGAGCACAGCCTATGGCTATGCACTTTTAGCCCATATGCCATCTGCTTCATGCATACCCAGCTAAAATGGAAATTGTGCAACAAAAACAAACCCCTAAGCCACAGTCACCACCTACAGGAATGTTTTGATGGCCTCCTTCAGCAGCAAGCTCAGAGATGGTGGCAGGGAGTCTCAGCAATACAGCCTCACCATTCCCTCTTTGCCTCCCATGGATCTGAAATTGTCATCAGCCCCAACCGCTGGGCCAGCTTCACAGAGGCTAGGTATCCTTGACAGTACATTACCTTAGCCAGTCACTTTCACCTTGCTAGCAGTTCATCTCCCTATGTGCTTTTGGGCCCAGCAGCACACAGAGGCAGTTTTCCTGCCAAGAAAAGCAAGACGTATAGGCCTTCATTCTCCCCAGAACATGTAGCACAAGTTGCTCAGCACTAAAAACCATTGCTCAGGAGCAATAGCAGCAAGTCCCAGTCTTCAAAAGACCGTTTTGTCTTCCACTGACTGTTTGGAGAAAAAGGGGCTACAACACTCTCAGTATTTTGATCTACAACCATTTAACTGCAGACTGAAGCTTTTAAAATACTATCAAGCCACTAACATGAAGAAATGCTAGGATACTTGCACAAGCTTAGCTTGGCAGTCCCACTGCTTCATTTTCTGAAGTACCTTTTCCTCCCAGTGATAGATTGCACTCTCTTTCCCACTGCACTTCCAATCACTCTTATCCTACCCTCCCTTCCTCTTCCTACAAATCTTGATCCTCTCCTGCTTCACCACCTCAGGGTCAGTTTTTAGTTTATACTTACAAACGACTCCTAGTCAAGGTTACTACCTAACGAAGCTTCCTTTCTACACATAGACTTTATCTACTGGCCACACATGAGTTCCATGTTGCTGTTTCCTTACCTAAACAGGAACAGACAAGATAGGAGTATTTTTATCCTCCCCCTTGCTGCTGGAATCCCAAGAAAGCCCTACTACTTGAAACAAGCTAGTTAATCTTTGAACATTGAACATCCGAGTTTAAAACTACTTCAGCCCTCTTCACGGGTGTATTTCCCCCTCCCCCCATATTCCTGTCTGCTAAGTCAGAAAGGGCTTATAAACGCTGTTACCAACTGCTGCAAGACAGTTGGTATTTTACCTTCCCCTGCACACATCACCTGCGAGCCCTGCAAGGCTGTAAAGACTTGCACTCTAGTCTCAACTGGCAGATACTTTAACACCAATAGTTTCACGCACAGCAGTAAAAGGTTAGAGCACTGGCTAGTTCACAGATCAAAGCAGAAAGCTAGAGAACACTTGCTCAAGAAACTTCTGCCTGTTCTACTGCATCACAACTGTTTTAAAAGACTGGTAGACAAGAGAAGCAGATTAAAGGAAGTTACCTAAAAAATTTATTAAAGGCAGGTGTATTTCTAGCCCTCAAGTCACCTAATATAGGTCTTCCAAAAGCATAGAGAAAACAGACTGAAGACTTAAGCACCCTTAACAGCTTAAATGACAAGTCATCTTCCCACAAGTGAGTTAAGCTTATTCAGCACACAAAACTACTTTGGCAGCAACAGTATTAAAGTCAAATATGCAGCTTACAGGGCTCTTACCTTTCATTCAAGGTGCATTGAGGGTAGCTATTAAACCAGGTAGGCTAGGTACATTAATCCATGCAGCTTGCCCAGTATAAGAAACAATTCCAAGCACTATCTACATACACACACATTAATTCACAAAGTTCCTAGTTTTGCATTTAATTTGCATTTCCTCTGAGAAGTTGAAAGTAACACTCCGCACTCCCTCAAAGAGAGGACATAAGCCTCCGCGGTACTTACAGCTTCAACATTACTACAGAGAACGGAAAACCAAGTCAGCTCCCAGTATCACACGCACAGAAAAGAGGCATCACACTGCAGCGACGGTCGACAGCCTAATTAACACAGTCCACACAATCAGGAAGGCTGCTCACTGACACCCACTGAGAAAGAGTGAGCTTAAACACCTCCAGCAGAATTGCCTACAGGACCTCACTGCTGGTGCCCAGCCACAGGTCCTGACGAGCAGGTCCAGCTCCCGCATTCCCCTGTTAGGCTCAGCTCCTACAGATCCAAGGCCTTGTCTGTCACCCTGNGAGCACGGCCGCACCTGCACAGCTCTTCTCATTCGGACCCGGGCCGCCACCCTCACCTTGCTCTCCGCGTCCTCCCTGAGCAAAGCCATACCGCCTAGTCACAACGAACGACTCAACTGCACCTCACACCACCGCCTCCTCCTCCTCCTCATATAGAACGGGGCGGAGCCGCTGCCGCCTCACGCCGCCAGCGACACGCCCCCACCATCCCGGCGGCCCCGGCTCCCTGGGGAGGCCTCGGCCTCCGCCCCCGCGGCGCGGCGGCCATCTTGAGTGAAGGCGGGGCTGTGACAGGGTTGGTGAGTGCTTCTGGGAGTATACAGTCGTAGCAAGGTTAGAGTTGGAAGGGACGTGTAGTGGTCATNAGCTTCAACATTACTACAGAGAACGGAAAACCAAGTCAGCTCCCAGTATCACACGCACAGAAAAGAGGCATCACACTGCAGCGACGGCCGACAGCCTAATTAACACAGTCCACACAATCAGGAAGGCTGCTCACTGACACCCACTGAGAAAGAGTGAGCTTAAACACCTCCAGCAGAATTGCCTACAGGACCTCACTGCTGGTGCCCAGCCACAGGTCCTGACGAGCAGGTCCAGCTCCTGCATTCCCCTGTTAGGCTCAGCTCCTACAGATCCAAGGCCTTGTCTGTCACCCTGCTCCCACAACAAACTAGGTACTCCCCTCCACCTTATGACAGCCGCAAACCCCTTCCCTTCTCCTCCTTCACACTTTGTTCCTTTTTCTCTAGACACCTCTCCCTTCAGTGCCAGCACCCCACGTTCACCCTATATAGATGCCCCCCGACCACCTGCCCTCACAGGGCCTTGTGTGCATGGAACAAGCAGCGCAGGGACTAAGAAAACTAACATAAAAAAACCCCCAACCAACCACTAAATTGAAGAAAAATTTTAAAAACTTTTCACTATCCCGGTGCTGTCGAAGGGANCCGCGGCGCGGCGGCCATCTTGAGTGAAGGCGGGGCTGTGACAGGGTTGGTGAGTGCTTCTGGGAGTATACAGTCGTAGCAAGGTTAGAGTTGGAAGGGACGTGTAGTGGTCATCTAGTTGAAGCGCAGGTTGCTCAAAGCCCCAGACAACCTGACCCGGAATGATTCCAGGGATGTGACATCCACCACCTCTCTGGACAACCTGCAACGGTGCCTCACCGCCCTCAGCGTGAAAAATTTCCTCCTTCTATCCAGTTTAAATCTCCCTCCTTTAGTTTAAATCCACCACCCCTTGTCCTGCCACAACAGGCCTTGATAAAATCTGTCTCCGTTTTTCTTTCGGGCAGCTTTAAGTACTGACACGGTGCAGTAAGCTCTCCCTGGAGCCTTTTCTTCTCCAGGCTGAACAACCCCAATTCTCTCAAGCCTATCCTCACAGCAGAGATGTTCCAACCCTCTGATCATTTTTGTGGTCTCCTCTGGACCTGCTTCAATAGGTTCACGACCTTCTTATGCTGAGAACTCCACAGCTGGATGCAGTACCCCAGGTGAGGTCTCACCAGAGTAGAGCAGAAGTGCAGATTCACCTTCCTGACCTGCTAGCCATGCTTATTCTGACGCAGCCCAGCTTCTGGCCTGTGAGTGCACGCTGTCAGCTCACGTCAAGCTTTTCATTCACCAGTACCCCCGGGTCCCTTTCCAGAGAGCTACTCTCAATCACATCCATTCCCAGTCAATACTGGTATCAAGAAGATGCTGGCATAATTGTTTATCTTGTTTCCCCTTTTCCTCTTGTTTTTCAAGAACGTGTTTATTCTCGCGAGAGATTTTCAGAACACCCGAAAAAACAGAAGAGGACACACTCTTCCCCTCATCACAGCACTCAGGGCGGGGACAGCTCACTCTCCGCAACCCCAGAACTACAAGCCCCGGAAGGCAGTGGGAGCGCGCGGGCTGTGGCGGGAGCGCGCGGGCTGTGGCGGGAGCGCGCCTGCTCACTGGGGGCCGTGGCGGGAAGTGCCGCGCTGAGGTAAGGGTCGCTCTGGGTTTCCCTACCCGGAGTTGTGAGGAGATTGGGGGTTGTGCTGGTGATCTCTTCGGGGGGTAGTGTGGGAAGGGGAAGACAAACTAGGGTTGGTGGTTGTGGTGGTGATGTGAAAGTGCGCTCCCTTAATGCCGGGTCTCTCTAGCAGGCCTGGGTTAGCTGACGGAAAGCAGTAGTGGCGTGGTGAATGTGTGCCCACACCTGCCCCCAGGCTTGTAACCGAGCAGGGCTCATGGCAGAGACAAAGAGGCGTTGGAGCGTGTCCAGAGGAGGGCAACGAGGCCAGTGAAAGGTCTGGAGAATAAGTCTTATGAGGAGCGGCTGAGACAACTTGAGTTGATTAGTCTGGAGGAGACTTTATCTTTGTCTACAACTACTTGAAAGGAGGTTGCAGTGAGGTGGGAGTCAGTCCCTTGTTCCAAGTTACCAGTGATAGGATAAGAGGAAATGGCCTCAAGTTGCACCAGGGGAGGTTTAGATTAGATATTAGGAGAAATCGCTTCACAGAAAGAGTCATTAGGCATTGGAACAGTCTGCCCAGGGCAGTGGTAGTCCACACCCTGGAGGTGTTCAAAAAACGTATAGATGTGGTACTTGGGGACATGTTTTAGTGGCATGGTGGTGATAATTTGATGGTTGGACTTGATGGTCTTAGAGGTCCTTTCCAACCTTAATGATTCTGTGATGCTGATGGGGGTGGCACAGGGGTAGGCCAGCGTCTAGCAGAGCTTCTTGTCTGGAATGACTTGTCCCCAAGGGAATGAGAGGGAAGCCCTGCTCAAGCAGAGGCTACCCAGGGCTATCTGGGATTTAGAGGCACTGTGTGCCTGTGCAGAGAGATTGTCTATCTGCTGCAGGGTGCTTGCTGATCACTTATATCAGGCCAGCTCTTTCACAGATTGCTTTGCAAAATAAAATAAAATAAAATAAAATTTTGGCGTTGTGTTACAGCTCTGTTTCCTTTCCCAGTGCTGAAACTTGTAGTCCTTTGGTTCAACGTAGCAATGTGAGCTTGTGCTTTGAACAGGGATGCTAAATGTAAATTTCGTTTTTCTCCCCATGCTCTTAACTTCCCGAAAGAGGGAGGTATATTTTTAAGCTGTATAGGTTCATCTTATGAATTGCAAGGAACCGAGGAAGGTTGGCGGCAGGGATTGGGCAAGTCTGCAAATTCCTAAAAGTGATAGAGCTGTCAAAGCCCTACATTATTAAGCTGTAATAAGATACCTTCATCAGTGGATTTGCTCTTCTCTAATTAAGGAAATAGGGTAACAGGTCTGTAACTATGTTTAATAGTGCTCTTTCTGATACTCTCTGAAGTAAACTAGTGCTTGGAAGGTGACTGTGGAGAAAAAGCTATCCTGGTTATTGTCTGAAACCATAGTTGAAGGAAGGTTTTTATGAATGTGAACATTTTCTTAAGTAACCCTTTTTTTCTCTTAATTAGGCCACTCATTCCTATCCTGAAAAAACCCAAAACCAACAAACTTCCTTAACTGTGTTAGTGCAGTTGTTGTTTAGAGCTGCAAAGCCAACTAGCTTGGGAAACTTAAGAGAAGTCCTTCTTCCCCCACCCCAGTTATTTTGTTTGTGTTCAGTTCTCCTGTGTGGCTCATCATGCAGTATAAACTGTTTCAGAGAGCAGAGAGACACTTCCCTAGAGAGAAATACCAATTAAATTCTGTTCTTTATGTACGAGTGTAGCTCCGGATGACTTCAACTCCATTTCTTTCTTGTAAATGTAAGTTATTTACACAGAAATGCCACTGTGATTTGTAGAAGAACACATGATTCTTTATTCTGCTACACACAAGCATTCTTTATTTCCCTGCAATCCTAGATCCTCTTTCCTTTTGTAGAACAGCACAGCAGCTGACAAATTCTTCCCTTCCTGGTAGTTCAGTTCATAGAGTAGACAAGCATTTCCACAGACACTACTCCAGAACAATATAGGCTGTTAATTCAACATTCATACTTGATGTTACTGAAACACTACATCAGTGTTGTAGTAAATTGGCTTTAGAGTTCATAATGTTGCTTATTTTAATAGTCCTGTGATTCAAAACACTGATCTGGTCTAAGTTTATTCCTTAAAAAATATTGAAAGCAAGTGCAACTCTGTCTAGCCCAGTTCTGCTGGATCAGTAAAGCAGATTTAGATTTGGTTCAATATTGAGTATAATATAATACAAGAAAAACATTCAGAGTGTCTAAAATGGTAAGGTGTTCCTTGTAGAGTAGCTTGCTTTATATCTAACTAGGCTGTAAAAAGTCAGTAGCAGAACTAACCATTTAGTACTTTCATTATTTTTCTCTATTTCTCTCTTGTGGAGCATGAAGCAGTTTTAAAATCATTACTTATTTTGATTGATAAGCAATGTAATTTTAGGAAATAGTTACTAAATACTGGGATCATCTAACAAGAGTATGACAGTCTTGCTGTAGAGCAGCTGGTACTTGGTCACAAATGCTACTGCTACGTGACACAAAGTTCTGATCCAGCCTAATTGTATTTTCCTTTGTCAGGTTCATTTTGTGTCAGCTTACAGAACAGTAATTATTTGCCCAAACCAGACCAACTCGGCGTGAAAATGTAAAGCCAGTAAAGCAAAAAGGAGTGTATCTGCCTGCTCCTCATTGAACTGCTGCAGCTGGATGGGTTTGTCCTTCGCAAGGCAAGAACAATGTTTATGGAACCCGAGTCCAAGGTCTCAGCCTTTTGTTAGAAGATGCCTTCATCTAATCAGCTGCAGTTGATGCAGCCCCATTTTTGGAGACTATTCTGTGACAGATGGCCTACACCCACATGTTGTTGTCACTGCAGTTCTGCATGAGGGCAGGACCTGTCCACACAAAATAACTTCTTTTTGTTTTCTGTGGGCCTGCAGCTTGGGCAGCGTATGAAGTGCTGTGTAAGAAGTGTGGGGAAGGAAAAGAGTAATGTTAGAGTATTGTCAAGAACAAAATGCTGATGTTGGTTGGCAATGTGTGTTGCTTGTATTCTTTGTTTGCAGTGGATGGAAGGGAACTTTGTAAGCAGATAACTTTCAGTAGGAGAATAGAGCCTCAATTCTGCAAGTGTTTAGTGTTGATTTAAATGCAACTATTCAAGCATTTCCATTTTATCCATGTGCATAAACTTTCCTGGGACTTAACACTCTGGTTACAATGCAGTGCAGTTTTGAAAGCTGCATTGTGAACAGTATTTCTGGTATACTCTTTGCTTTGAAACTTCTAAGTGTCTTAGAACACAAATATGTTTGAAATTCAGTTTAGAAAAATACTCTTGTATTTTACCCTGATCTTTAAAGGATTTATTTGAATCTGAAGATACTTGCAGTGTATCTGGTTTCTCTTTGGCCTTCTCAGACTCTGGTCTCCCAGTTTCAGGATGCATATACTGCTGCTGTTTGCTTTCTCCTAGATTACAAAAGAAAACCATGTTTTTATTCTCCAGAAGGTACTTTGCCCCCACAATTCCCCTAAGTTGGGCATCCACTCTAAACATAATTGGTTTTAATACCTCACAACAATGGATTTGTTTCATTCTCTTCTACTCAGCAGCTTTTTTTTTTTATTACTAGTATTTCCCCCTCTCTCTTTTTGGAGGTGGTTTGTTGCAGATGAGTTTTTTGTGTCTACTTTCATGACAGAAAGTTCTGATACTGTTGCTGTAAGAATATCTTCTGCTGCAGCTGTTGCTACTTGCAGCATCTTTATGCCTTTGCCTTGTTTCAGATTTTGTGGACCACCACTTTTCAGAATAATTTCTTCTTTTCATTGCTTGTTTGTTCTTTCTTGTATTATATATCTAAAGGAGTTTGATGGCATGAAGTGTACGAAGATATTTATGACCATAGCAATTCTTTTTTTGGGAGAGGGCAAAAGTAGATTGATGATTGAATAGATTGAGTTTTATGATTCTGGAAATCAGAAATTTCTTCTTCCACAGGGGGAAGATATGGTAACCTACAGACTGTTCCTAGCAGAAGGAAGAAAACTCTTAACTGCTCAGAAATGCTTTCTGTCAGAATGAAATTTCTACAGCTACTGTCCAGGAAACCAGAGAAGCTGGAAATGCTTTTTCAAATAGCTTTTTGCCAAAAGCAATTCCCATATAAATGTCTGGCTACCTCTGCATGTCTTTACAGTAAGAAGAAAAAAGTGAACAGTTATGAACAAGTTGACCAAGAAAAATACAAGAACTTGGTCTACTCTGTTACATCTTACAAAACCAGTGCCCAAACACCAGAGACAATATTTGAAGAAGACAATTTGTTATATGGTCCACCAGATAAACACAGAGATCGAGTTAAAGCTGAAACAAAAAGTCCCAAGAACTGTGTTCCTTTAATAAACCCCAACAAGAAAATTTCCCTTCTCAACAATGATTCAAACCTCCCTTTGAAAATTGCTCTACAAAAACTGAAAATGCCCAGTGTTACCCGTGTTCTTCAGCAGACTGTTTCTTCAGAGCAAGCCTTTTATCTAGAAAGGTGGAAGCAGAAGATGATACTGGAACTTGGAGAAGATGGTTTTGCAGAGTATACTAAAAGTAAGTCTAACTTAACAGTTTAATTGTAATGTAGAAACGATCTGGAGAGCTGATTGGGATGTACCTTATCTTGTTGTTTATGTTGAAGTTCTCCAATAACTAGTCAGTTTATCCAGTATATATAGCCTCTTCTATGAAATTGACACGCATTTAGAGGTTTTTGTTTCGTAACACTTACAAATTAACAATCATTTCGTTTCTGAGCTATTAGTGAGACCAAATAAGCATTCATATAAGAGATAATAATTTCACTGTTGACCATTTACTTTTCTGCCTCATTCCCTTCTCCTCCCCACATCCTCCAGCTTTCAGTACAAGACACAGGACTGGTTTAAGAGCTATGCTGTGTAATATATAGAACACAAGTTCATTGGGTATTGTGAGTGGTATCTAAAATGTGAAGGTTTTCCGCTTTTTCTTAGATCTTTTCCTCCAAGGAGAGCTTTTTCATTCAGCTTTGGAATCTATATTCCTGTCTGAAGAGATGGCAACTAAGGAGCAGAGAGAAGATGTTGCTATTTCCGGCTACTTAGAAAGTGTGCAACATGTCTTAAAAGATATCAGTGAAGTGAAAGCTCTGGAAAGTGCTGTTCAGCATGAGACTCTTCAGTACTTGGGCCTGGTGGACTGCGTGGCTAAATATCGGTGAGGTACTGGTTCTTTAAGAAACCTGCTAATGCCAGAGGTTGCATGGTGCTGTGTGGTGCCCTGCGGCCGTGGGAGGCTGTGTCCCAGGCTGGAGCAGGTGTGTTGGTGAGCTCTTGGGTGGAACCTGGACAGAGCTCTAAGAGCGGTAAAATGGTTGAACTGCCCTGGAGAAGGACTGCTGTTTCTTTTGAGGAATTCCTTGCTGGAGCAGGGCAGGGTTAAGTGATCCTCAACAGCTGCCAGGAACTGCAGCAGATATTAGTAAATCTTGATTTTTGAGTTGTGGAAGAGACTTGCTTAGACATAATAACCAGCAGCGTGACATCTGGGTTAAACAGGCTGAGAGTTATGGGACTTTCTTTGCTGTCTTATCTCTTATTTCTTATGTATGACTAAACTGAAGTTCAAAACATTGTCCTATCTTGTTCTCTTATGCAGAGGGCACTTGTGTGTGATTGACTGGAAGACTTCAGAGAAACAAAAGCCATCTCTGAAGAATACTTTTGATAACCCATTACAGGTTGCAGCCTATATTGGAGCCCTAAATCATGATCCCAATTATGACTTCCAGGTAAGTAGGCTGCTACCTGCCAAGACAAGCAGCAGCAACCATGTTATTTTCATTTCTCCCCATCTGCTGTCCATCATGGAACTGTTGGTAGGCTTTGTAACAAAGCAACCTAGTCTTAGATTAGTTTAAGCTGACATAGTGTTGAAATAACTCCACTACTCTTGCTAATCCTTCTGCTTTTGCCTGTCAGCAGTGTATTTTCAGTGGTTTTAAGGAACTACTTGCTGGGACCGAGGGATGCTCAGCATCTTAGGTCAGATGAACGCACAGGAACTTGGCACATGGGCAAGCCCCCATGCTTTTTGTTCCATGTGGTTTTTGCTTGTATCAAGAGTAGGAAGTGGGAGGAGAAGTAAAGCAAAAGAGTCTACAAATGGGAAGTGGGGTAGGAGGACATTGCTGGTGTCATGTATTGCTATATCCCACTAGCAAATGAAGGACTAAGTGATTTACCTTGAAGTGTTTGGAATCTGTACAGTGTTTCCTCAGAGGAAAGCTGTGTGTTGTCAATCACTTAATCAGAAGACAGTTTGGACAGACTCCAAACACAATTCTAGCCAGGCCTGCTTTGCCTAAAGGATTATTTCAATACAAGGCATTGAAGGAGGAAAATGTAAAGCAGAAGAGAACAGGGTAATTCATAGGTTGTAGGAAGGACTTTCTAGAATGGTACAGAGGTTGGTAAGCACGAGCACTTAACAGACATGAGCCTTGCAAACCAAAATATAGGCAGTAATTCTAGAATTCTGCTAGTAGCTTCCTGTCTCCCACCACTTTCTGTTCACTCCAGTGACTGTTTGGGGCCTGGATTAGGTGTTTGTCAAGTGTGAAAGATGTCAGAACATACCTAAGTAACCTTTTCCACTCAGGCTTGGTGAGATATTGGAATAGGCTGCCCAGGGAGGTGGTGGAGTCACCATCCCTGGAGGTTTTTAAGAAGAGGATAGATGTGTTTCTTCAGGGGATGTTTTAGGGATAAGAGTAGTGTAGGGCTATCGGTTGGACTAGATGATCTTGAGGGTCCTTTCCAACCGTAATGATTCTGTGATTCTGTGTGACTGATGCTGGAGAATGGCATCAGATTGGTTCTATGACACAAGGCCAAACCTCATCACTCGTGGGAGTTTTACCAGCACCTGCAAGGTTTAAGAGGACCCTATCACTCTGATACTCAAAGCTTAAGTACTCTCGTTTGCACCAAAGTCAATCAGAGCTTTGGATTCTGACTGAGTCTTTGGAGCATTTGAATGTTAGTTTCCAGGTGTTTTATGGTGAATTCTTGCTCTCTTTTGTTCCCCATTTCTCATTTAAGATACATAGATACTAAGATGACATTTTGCAGTGAGGTTTAATTTTTAGAATTGCTGATTGAAATTGCAAATTAATGTTAAATTTCTGAGAGCCTTCTGTCTTTTGCTGTAGGTTAGATGTGGACTCATTGTGGTTGCCTATAGGAACGGCTCCCCTGCCCATCCACATTTCATGGATCCTGACCTCTGCTCGCAGTACTGGCATAAGTGGCTTTTGCGCCTCGAAGAGTACATGGACATGGACAAAAACTGACCCAAACTAAGCTATGCAAAGGGAAGTGCTCTGAGCACAGAGCCAAAGCAAGAATCCTTTGTTTAATCTTTTTCCCCCCACAGTTTATACAACCTGAGGTTGAAAAGAAAGTTTCTATTAAGAAGTAAAACAATTCAATCAAATGATCTTTCTTTTGTCATTTTTGAGAAGAAAAACTGTTGTAGAACTCAGTGGCGTGTGGAAACAAACTTTACAACCCATGGAAGGTTATAAAGCAGGTATACACACAGCACTGTGTATTTTGGGCCAAATGTCCTATCCTGGTAACCCTTTACTAACTCACTAAGGCTTTAAAAATGCAGCTGGTGAACTGAAGCAAAATGACATCTGCATTCTCTGAGCTGAGAGAAATGCAAATTATAAACAAATGAATATAGAGTCTGGGTTTCAGTCAGCTTAGTTCTTGCTTATCTCAAAGGTATCTAATAACAGGCTTGGTGCTATCTGTGTTTTTTCTTACAGCAACAACTAGAAAAACTGCTAAGAATTATAACCAAATTTCTCATAGGCACCTATTTAAAATACTAAACCAAAGTGATCTTTTAACACAATTGGCTTAACAAAAGAGGAGCAAAATTGTAGCCAATACACTTAGAACCTTCCAGCAAGTGTTCTGAAAGATAGGAAGTTTGACTACTTCTGGTGGTTCCTCCTGCAGGTTTCTTAACAGGCTCTACAGCCCACATAGAAGAACTGTGAGAGTGTAAACAGGCATTGTGCCTTAGGTTGTGAGACTCTGTACAGGCCAAGTCTGCAACTGTCTTGAGCTCTGCTGAATTCACTATGGGTCTGAGATGATGAAGAGCCTACCCATGTGGAACATTCTCCAGTTTCAAGCTATTTGCCAGTGAGAGTAAGTTTCTTCATAAAAGCAGCCTTATGACTTTGAAGGCATGCCTTTTGAGGAGTGAAGAGTTCTTGATTGATTGTGGAGGGTTGTTTTCTTGTAGAGTTTTTGGTTTTTTTTCAAATAAGTTTTTGACTAAATATTCTAAACCAGAAGTTACTTTTGAAGCTTGTTTCATACAATCAAGTAAGCCCTGATGATGTCAGGCAGTATTGTTATGTGTGTTGCTCACCTGGAAAGGTTTTTACCCACATTATCTTTCTTGTCTCTGTATTGTATTTATGTTTGTATAATACCACTGCAGCTTACAAATAAAAATAGGACCAACCTATAAGCTTTAAGAAAATCAGACAGAACCATACCTAAAAAACCCAATGGGCAGGCTCGCTGCTGAATAAACTTGGAACCCCTATAATGCTTAATCTTCTGCTCCTCCAGAGCACTGATCTGTGGAAACTTGTGCAGTGAAACTTAATTGCAGTGGTACTTGCTTATTCAAACCTAGTCTGGTGATATTATGATTACTCTGTGCTTAATTTAGATTTCTATCTAAAAAGACAAACCATGGAGACTGAGAAACTGGGTTCAGAGATGACTAACCACAATGACACTGAGTGAGCACTCAAAAGTTCTACCTGTTTTACAAGTATCTTCCCACATCACAGAATTTTAGCAAGTGGGTGGTTCAAAACATCACTGAACATGGTCAGTTTCCTGTGAAATATAGCTTCATGGATACAAAGGGAGTGGGCATAGGCAAGAGGTATGATGCCCTGGGCAGAAGCAGGAGCTGATAAAAAGTGCTGAATTCCCTGAGGGACTTTGGATGGGATAAATATGTGGAACAGTTGAGCAGTGTTTGGGTGGGATTGCCTTTGTCAGTGCATTGTACAGCCATTGGATGTCTCTGAACCATGGAAGATTTCAGCCTTTTCCTGCCTCCTAGTAAATAAGGACAAGTCTGGCGCCTGGGCAGAGCAGGCAGCTATTGGCTTCACCTTGTTCATTTGTTTAACAAAAGGCTTGTGGCTGATGAAGGCTGGCTAGCTTCACTGGCTATGTCGGTTTGTAAACCTATCTTTAAGCCTCAGATGAGTCTGTACGATCAGAGAGCCAGGAGAAGACAGACACCCTTCAAAGACCATAGCAGTTGCAGTTACTTGTGTCTAGCACTTTTGACAGTCTGCCTGCCTTAGGCATCCCTGAGTGAGCTCTGGAACATTTCTGTAGAGGCACAAGCTGGTGCCAGTTTTGTCCTGTAACAGAACTGGTAGATGGCTGTTTCCAGTGTCTTACAAGCTTAAACCCACTTTGTGACTAGTTTAAACTAACTTTTAACAGTCTGGCGACTGTCGAATTGAGGTGCCCAAGGCAGCTGCTCCAGGCAGTATCTGTCCTCTACAGAAAAACCCACCAGTAGGGCAAATTATTCCAGCTACAATGTCCAGATTGTTAGAGCTTTGCTCTCTATCCAAAGTGGTTTTTCTTCTGTGTGCTCTTAACTACCCTTGCAGCCAGAGATTAGTGGTCAATAGCTCGATGTCCATATGAAGACCAGTGACAAGCAGCATCCCTCAGGGGTCCCATACAGTGCTGTCCAATATCTTCATCAACAACATTGAGAGTGGGATTGAGTGCACCCTCAACAAGTTTGCAGATTACAAGACAGGGGGCAATGGCTGTAAGCTGAAGCATACGAGGTTCCATGTGAACACACGTAGAAATGTTTTCCCAGTTCAGGTGCCGGAGCACTGGCATAGACTGCCCAGAGAGTTTGGGGAGTCTCCTTCTCTGGAGATATTCAAAGCCCATCTGGACATGCTTCTGTGTGCCCTGGTCTAGGGAATCCTGCTGTGGCAGGGGGGTTGGACCTCCTTCGAGGTCCCTTCCAACTCCTGATGTTCTGTGATGACATCAGGCTAAGTGGTGCTGTTGGCATGCCTGAGGGATGGGATGCCATCCCGAGGGACCTGGACAAGTTAGAGAAGTGGGACCGTGTGAACCTCATGAGATTCAACAAGGCCAAATGCAAGGTCCTGCACTTGAGTCAGGGCAACCCCTGGTACCAAACTTTCCCTTTACACATATGACAAGTTTGTTCTTCACACAGTAGCATCACTTTATTGTCCTGGTTTTCAAGGTCCCAAGCACCAACAGTTGTGCTGTATAAAGTATTAATGTCATTAGAAATGCTTTAAAACCCCTAGAAGCTTTCCCCCACAAAATCCCAAGCAGATGCCTGTACAAAACTAAGGCAAACTGAGATTTTCACAGTTCTTTAGTATTCATGACTATGAAGGTTCTGGCTATGACTCTGTATTTTAGTTGGGTTGCTTTTAAGCTGTTGTTTCAGCAAACATAGACTACAGTGTACCTTTCCCAAATGTACAACTTTATTCTGAGTACAAAATGGATATTTGGAATTTACAAGCAATATCATTAATTTTTGTGCATTTTAATTGATGTAAAACCTGTTTAGCTTCTTTGCCCATTAAGTTAAAAGACAGATGAATAACATCTGCTTGGACCAGAGTACCTTGTGGCTGCTGAGGATGGTACAACACCCTGTCACCCTGCCCAGTAAGGGCTTCAGAAGCTTCTGCAGTCTTAAAAGTGTCAGGTAGTTTCAACATGCTAAATGGGCATCCCTTTCCCATTTTTTTAAATCCGTAAATTCACCCTTGATAGTCCCTATAGGCAAACCCTCTTGGTTGTCCTGGGTCAACAGGACTATAGGGGAAATCCAAAAGCACAGAGATACCAGTCCCTCACCATCATCACCACCTCCTTCCCTCAACCTCACTAGGAGCCTTCTACATGGTTACAGATAAGAAGCCAGATTGGTGGCTACAGTTTTGCACTCGTCTCCTGAGGCAGACACAGGTGAAATCTCCATTTTTCACTGCCTTGCACTGCTCTGTTGTATTAGTGAACAGGCACTTGAGCATTAAAAAGAAAGTCACCAAACATACACACACACACACGCACCATAAAATACATACAATTGCATTTCCTCATGACAGCAAATACATATCTTCAAGTCATTAAGGTGTTTTCTTTGGGTTTCTGAGTTGATATTGGTGTATGTTAAAAGGATGTAATAATCCCTAAAGTGAGCATGACAAGTCCAGGAACATCAGAGCTAAGGTTAAGCTTAAATCTTAAGCGTGATAAAAGTTCACAGTACGTAAAACACAAGTGTCAGTCTGCCCTGGAATAACCTGATTCACTCAGAGAAAGTTTGGGAGGAAAGAGTTCTGAATCCTCTAAAAAGAAGTTTCAGCTCACCTTGGACTGTGCTTCCATAAACAGTGTACTGCACAGGGAACATAGTTAAGCTTATTTGCACATTTTAATTTATTTACTGATACAATGTACTGTACTCCTGTTCTTAAGACCATTTTAATTCATTTTGCATAGGCAATGGACTAGTAGCTGCTCTTATATGGCACTTTTCACTCAAACCTCTCAAAAGTAATTTGTATGGGAGGTAATGGTTATTATCTTTGCAAAAAGCACAGAGGAGAGGTGAAATGATTTGCCAGTGGCCACTTGGACATGTGGTAGAACGGAAACAGGAAACAGCTTGCCTGAAAATACTCCATCCAAGAGGTGACAGCTTCTTCCAAGTTTTCCATTTTCTTTGGCCTGATAAAAAAGTCTGATGTTTCCATCGTATATGGGAATATTTCTTTCAAGTTGAGGTTCTACCAACATCAAGAAGGTCCTGTTGATAAAAGCATCCCTTTCATTTCAGGGATTTCTTTCCAAATTGCTTTAAAAAAAATAACATATATATTTCTATAGTTCTACGTGTAAACTTCATTCATTTAGACCACTGTAATCCACTGTGTTACTCATCTTTGTCCTCATCTTTGGAGTTCCTCTGCAGGACAGGATTCAGTTTGTTTTGCAAAACAGCTGCAAGTTTTTTGGAGGTTTTTTTCAGGAAAGCACTTCCAGGGTGAATGTTACTGACATGCAGGTACAGGTCCTCCTGTGTGGGGCCTGTATAGCCACAGTCTTCACACACGTAAAGTTTATCTCGCCTCTGTTTGTAGGCGTATTGCTGCTGCACGCCATGGATCTTCTTCAGGTGAGACTCCAGGGAACAGCGCTGGGTGAAGGCTTTGTTGCAAACCTCACACTTGTAAGGACGAATTCCTGCCAACATTAAAAGACAGCAATTTCCATTCTGATCATAGAATCACTACATTGGAAAAGACCTCTGAGATCGAGTCCAACCATCGACCCAACACTACCATGCTCACCACTAAACCATGTTCTCAAGCACCACATCAACACATGTTTTGAACTCTTCCAGACAGATTCCACCACCTCCTGGGGAGCCTATGCCAATGCCTGATAACCCCCTTGAGGAAGAAACTCTTCCTAAAATCCAATCTGAACCTCCCCTAGTGCAACTTGGAGCCATTTCCTCTAGTCCTATCACTTGTTACCTGGGAGAAGAGACCTACATTTCTTCCAGACAGCTAAGGAATTGGCTAAGAGCATGGCTCTGGCATATCAACCACTGAGCAAATAGTAGCATCAGGGAGCTTCTAGCCAGAGGAACTATCAGTCTAAATAAAACATCTTACTTTCAGGCTAAAATTTGCAGGACTAGGTTAAAATACGTAGCCATAGAAAACCTAGAAACATTTTGAGATGATGTAGGTAGATGCTAAGAATAACAGATGCCCCTTGGCACCTTGGTCCTAAAGAAGCTGTTATTAACTCTTGCAGAACTTACTCCTTTAGACATTTTGAAGTCCTGTGATTAGGTAAAACTCAGTTTGCAGCTAACCTTTCATTTTGGTTTCTATAATGAATGAAGTCTTGTATCTCAGTAAGGTGTTAAATTTTCTCTTTTAGGGTGCAAAACTTGATGAAGCTTCTGTGAGCAGCAGCTCAGCATGAACATAAAGCACTTGGTACTTCAAAGGAGTGAGAGTGTTTTTGGAGAATATAGATTTGATGATGGAGATTACAAGCTTAGGTTCTAGAAGAGAAGTGCATTAAGATGAAAGAAATATGTCTGTGTTTCTCCAGAGGAGGGTGATTGGAATGCCAGAGCAGTTTCATTCAGTGCAGACAGCCAACATAACAAAACTACTGAGCAGTGAAGAGGATCCATTTTACCACCAATCAGCACTAATTTAACAACCCCCCAGTGCTTGAATGACAAACAGCTAAGGGTTTAGCAACACTTGAAAAAAAGAAAAAAACTAAACCAGCTGTGCTTTTACTTACTACACTAGCTGAGTAAGTTTTCCAGCAAACTGATGCAGTTAGCTAAACCACTCTCTTTTCCTGATGAAAGGTGGAACACAAGTGTGTGGAAGATCTGACCTGTGGTGAAGCAGGTAAAAGAGGGCAATGCACATATGTCCATACAGACAGGTGTAACTTTGTAATCACTTTTGGTAAGTTCACCACTCAGCCACTGATCTTTCTACTAGAAATACAAACTGATTCAAAGTTCCATTAAGGAGAACTATAAGATTCACATTTCCAGGTTAGTGAGTTTTCACTCCTGGCCAGTACAAAGATCCTTCTTCCCTTCCAGAGTTGCACAAAATTGGCTGCACTCCTGCAGAGCAAGTTCAACCCTACCTGCTGCAGCAGATAAGCTGATATTTTTAGCTTCTGAACAGGGACCCTCTTGGATTTAGTTCCTGAATCTCAAAGGATGAGGGGACAGGTGGAAAAATCACTTCTTTTGGAAGCACCAACTCTGGATTTCAGCCATACCCCAGCAGCAGCTCCCTGCCCACAGCCAGCAGTTTTCTTTTCCACATGAAAGCTTTGCAAACAAAACAGTCCAAAACGTTGGCTCTGGCCAGTGCTTTCCCATCAAAATGGGCAGCATTGTTTCCATGAGCTCTACTGTTAAGAAACCACTCCTGCCTACCAACAGACTTGGGCCACCTCCAGCAGTTCCCCTGGTTGATGGTACCTAGGCTAAAAAAAAAGGGGCACTCCAGAGTGAGCACAAATAACTGGCAGGTCCTATAGGTAACCACAGATTTAGAACATGCAGGAGAAGCACTGGATGCATCTTCCAGGTGCCCCACAGCACAAAGTCAAAGCCTCTTGAGGCTTGGTAAGGATGGAGTTGGTATGTATTTAAGCCAGCACTTCCACTAAGAAAGAGAAACAAAAAGGTCTTCTCCCTGCTCCAGGTTAGGATAAGCACTTCCATGAACTGGATTTGAGGCAACTGATCTGGTTCAAAGAAACTACCCCTATTAAGGGTGGGCTCAGGAACTGACCCCACTGCAGAGCAGCCACAGAAAGCACATCCCTCCAGCTGAGGGGAGCCATACAGGAGAAGAGTCAGCAGAGCAGGGAAGGGTATGATTTTTCTTTCTTCCAGTGCCATCATGGGCTTAAATCCCAGCATCCTCAGGTGTGCCTGTACACCTGCTGAAGATGCAAGCAAGGAAAAGGGAAACAAGCCCACACTAAAGGCAACTTTTTTACCCCAACTCAATCTAGAGCAGGAACTGCTGTCAGGAGATTTTAAACCCAGTGCTCCTGATTTTCAGCTCGTGCTGTGACCCACACAAGTGAGTAGAGACAGATTAGGTCAGTGGCCAGACTGATGTGGACAGTTGGACATGCAGAGGGAAATAGCTCCAAAAGGAGGCTGGAGGAGCTGGTAGCCTAAAGCAGGCAGAGCTGCAGCACACAGGGTTAGCAGAAGTCAGATGTGTTGCCTAGTTTCCCCTAACGAAGTTGGAGGCACAGCATATGCCATGCTCTGCTTTCTCCAGGTGGTGCCAAAATCAAGCCATAACCCCATCCTGCGAGACAGCCAACGGGGAAGGGTCGCAACAGCAAAAAAATAAGCCAAGAAACTGCTGCTCATTGCCTCTAGAGGGCAAAGCACTTTCATCCACCGCCTGCCGACGGTCATCCATACACATTGTTCTGCATAACATGCAGTGAGTTATCCTGGGCAAAGTTATCCTGGTGTCACTGACCCACCCATGGTGACACATGGCTGCATCTACACCAGATCTAGATAGCAGCTTGTGCACCCACACCGCTCCACATGGATTAGTTCTCAGATTTCTTTAGTCCCAGGCCTTGTCCACACTTATGTCTTCCACTTCATCCCTGCTATTGTTTGCAAAGGTTGTTCACCTGGGCTCGGTATTATTGTCTTGCCCGATTACTCTCACCTTCTCCTCATCCTTGTCCTATTCTCACCCCCTCTCTTCATCCTTGCCCCATCTCATCCCTTCTCCCACCTCCCACTACTCTGAGTCCCTGTTGAAGGCTTTCTCACCGGTATGGGTCCGGACATGTCTTTTCAGATCAAAGGTGTCGTTGAAGCCTTTTCCACAGAAGGTGCACAAGTGTCTCTTCACCTGGCTGTGACACTTCACGTGACGGTTGAGCATCCGCTGCAGGCGAAAGCCTTTGCCACACAGCTCACAGCTATGCACTGTAGTATCGTTACAGGTGCCGGTCGTGAACTAAGGGAGGGAAGAGGACTGGGTGAGCACGTACCAACATAAAGACCAACAGAAAACAGAGTATGAAGGGATGGCTTTTTGTGGTGTTCAGAACAATTCTTGGGGTATATTCAGAATGAACAGTGAAAGAATTCAGGAGATTTTTGCTGGGTGAAACCTGCGCTCTTCCCTTGCAAGCACAGTGGGTGAATTAAGGTGCTCAGTTTGGGACTGATGCAAGACTGGCCAGCCTGGCTTCAGGTATTAAAACAAAGCCTGTGTGGTGGATACCTTGCAGCACAGGGACTCTTGTCAAACCATACCTCCATAAGTACATGCGCTCAGGCTATGAGCACCTCTCTGGAGGGCTGCATGTGTGTTTGCTCCTGCACTCAGCTGATATCTTGGATGGAGACAGAAGGCCCTGCCTGGCCTGAGAAAGTCATGCCCACGTGGTGCCTTCGCTAATCACACTTCCAGCTGCTACAGGTCCCTCAAAAACCAGTCAGTAGTAAAAAGAAAAGATAGGTTTGGTGAGATAAACTAAAGGCACATTGTGCTGACTCAGCAGAGACTGAAACAATGGCACTCACTGGTCTCCCTGGCTCGTTAATTAACAGCAGAGTGTAATTAGGGGTTAATCTCCTCATTCCCTCACTCCTAGCACCAAAAATATTGTGCCAACACCATGACCTAACTTGACTAAGGGAGACACTGATGATTCAGCTCTTGGGAAGAGCATTCCTCAGTGGGAAGGTTTCAGCGTCTGGAAGAAGCAAATACTTTGCTGGGAGTTTAATTATTCGCTGGGGGAGCAGCTGCGCTCGCCGCTCACGAGACGGTAAAGTCAGCAGAGCAGGTGGCACTGTGCCCACACCTCCATCAGCTCTTGTGCTGCTTTTGGGGAGTTTCTGTGGCACTCTGAGAAAACCCAAGTCTGTAGAAACAAGGTTTTTCTGTGACAGCTGGTAATAGTCCTGGTTAAATTCTGCAAAGTAGGGTAAAGCTAAAGAGTAGCAGGGCAAGCTCTTCACAGAGGCACACATTTTGGGATTTCTTTTTTCTGTACAGCCAGTTATTTTTCCTGATCCTCCTCCTTTGCTTACTACTGAAACAACACTGCCTGAAATTGTAAAGAAAGCTTAAGAAACAGGCAGCTGTGAAACCACAAGGTGTGAAACTAGAAGGTGAGCCAGCTAGGAAGTATCTGTTAGGCAACTGGTAGGACTCCACCTCATGTGGCTGCATATAACCAAGGTGAAAACCTAATGTTAATCAGGAGATGAATAACACGGGAGCTGACAGGCTGTCATGCCAGCAGAGACAGGGGGAACATTTACAGCTCCATCAACCAAAGCAATAGCCGGGGTTTGACGAGGTGTTAACTAGCCACATCTTGTGCCTAGCACTGGGGTGGCCTGGCTCCACCTTTGCTGAGGTTCTCCCACTGTATCTGCATCCCCACCGTGCTTCAGGAGCTCGGTCTCGGCTGCTTTGGTACCATGAGGAGTTGTCTGCCTTCTCAACTTTGGGACTGAAATCACTTTGCTTCACTAGCTTTGCCTGGGAGTCATCCAGACAGCAGAAGCTCCTGCCCATGCAGCAGAGAGGCTCTTCAGCAAAGTTAATGGACAAATAATTGCTTCATTTCACCCAAGCCTGCAGGTCCACCTCAAAGTGGCAATGGCCTTTCACAGCTTTGGAGGACTTTTTCCCTAACTGCTGTCTTGATAAGTTAAGAGGGTAGAGGTGGGGCAGCAAGAAGATAGACCACAGCCCCACTTGGTGAAGGCTTGACTACAACCTGGAAGGCAGTCTTTTAAGGAGGCCCCACGTTGAGGAACAAGATCCACCCACACACTGTGGGGCATGACTCCCAGCTGCCAGGGCTGGTCCTTCCTGGCTGGGTTCAGAGCTCCTGCAGGACCTGAGCCAAGCAGGTCAGGGGCAGCATGTCCCAGGCAGGGATAGGAGAAGGCAAAGGGCATTAGAAGATTACGGTACATCGCTTATGAGGCTTTGAGCTGCCTCTGCCATCCTATCACCAACTGCTTTTGCCTCCACCTTGGTGTGTGTGGGGTGGGTGCTAACACCTCTGCCAGAGGGACTGTTATCACCTGACATCCCCATGAAGCGGGGTCACCCTATCACCAGGGAGGAGACCACCGGTGTGGTGGGGTTGCAGGTGCTTACCTTGATTTTCGACCTGACCATGGGCCGCTTGACGGCGAGGTCCAGGAGCATCCCTCCGGCCGTGCCCAGGTCTCCTGGCGTGGATTGGGGTGTCGGTGGGTCGCAAGGCTCCGCATCCCGGATCCCGCTGCTCCCGCTGCTCTCCAGGCTGCAGCTGTCCTCGCAGCCCAGCAGCACGCAGCCGATCCCGCCTGGGGCAGGGAGGGGGATGCGATAAGGAAGGGAGCCAGGGAAGGGGAGGGATCCCCAGCTCCCGCTGCAATCGGAAACTCAAACACGAACAGTCCCAAAGTTCAAACAAGCCAGCTCCGCCGCCTTCCCGTTATACCCCGGGCAAGGGCAGGAGGAGGAGGAGGGGAGAAGGAGGCCCAGGAGTACATCACCCCCCTTCCCGCTCCAAGTCCTTTTCTTCTCCCCACACCCCCCCCCGTCACCTTTCTCATGCAAACGAAGCTTCTCACCTTCCCGGACACTCACACCACAACCCATTCCCCGGGGGGGGGGGCGGTCTCCATGTTTCCATGGAGTGGGAGATGGTGCCCAAGAACGACGGTGGCATCTCCTCCAGACACCCTCCAACGCTGGACAGGTAGGGGGGGTACCCCTGACCCAGCGCCTTCCCCCATCGGAGCTCCCCGAGCCCCGTAAACCCCTTCTCCAAGTCTCAGGTATCGGGGTGAAGGATGGGATGTAGCAGGGATCCCCTTTCCTTCCTTCTCCGATGAGCGGTGCCGGGAAATGAAGCCCGTCGGGGCCGTACCTGGAATGTAGGTATCAGCTCTCTCCTCGTCGGGAAGCTCATCCCAGCTGCGCACCGCCGGCTGCGGGCTCCGCCGCTTCACCAGGAAAGCTCTGGGCATGGCGAGGGGAAAAAGAGGGAGCGGAGAGGAGGAAAGGAGAGAAGGGAAGAGGAGCGGAGGTGGCTGTGCCCGCCCCGCAGCCCGGCGGGGAGCGGGACCGCACGGACCGGGCAGAGCCGCTGAGGAACGGGGAGGGGAAGGGGAGGGGAAAAAAGGGTGGTGGTAGGATGGGGGGGAAGGAAAGTTTCATAAGGTGGAATAGAAAAATGCACCAGGAAACTTGGGAAGGAGCATGCGTGCTGCAAACATAACGGTGTCAACAAGTCTGCTTACCTGTCCGACCGGTTGGAGCAGCTGAGCTTTGTTCCAGCCCTTCCTAAGGCATGAATGTTTGCGAAAGAATTTAACGTCTGAAAATTAAAAAAAAATAAAAAAAGTTGGGGGGAAAGAAAAAAGAAAAGAAAAGAGGAGGGGAGCCCTGCAGTTGGTGCCTTGCCGTCGGTGCCTGCCTGGGACCTGTCCGCAGCTAGGGACCCCACCGGGACCGCAGACCCGCTGCCCACCCACCGTGGGATATCGTCTGGGCTCTGGGTCCAGCCACCCACGGGAGGCTGTGCTGAGGGTCCCCTTGGGGCAGCCTGAGGAGAAAAGGGTTCCTCAAGGCGCTGAGGAAAAGGCTGAGCTGTCCTCGGGGCAGCAGGAGGCAGAGAAAGTTATTATTTTGCCTAATGACTAGGGTTTCTTTCTGGTTTGGGTTGTTGGTTTTTTTTTTTTTTTTTTTTAAAAGGCTTTATTCTTTCTCAGTCGTTGATTGAAAATGAAAAACGTGTCACAGCCTTAGCCTTTTCTCCCCCTCTCCTCCCTTTTTAAAATTTTTTTTTATTATTATTTGTCTCTTCTTCTCTCCCCCATCTTCCCAAAGTGGAAATGAAACAAAAGGCAAGATGACAGGGCGGGGGAAAGGAAGCTAAAGAAACAGAAGAAAACCCACAAAACAGCACTGAAAAGTCTCCAAGCACGGCAGAGCCTATAGGAGGCACTCAGGGTGCCTTCTCCTGCCTACTGTCCAACCATCCTACTGTCCAACCATCCATTTATTAAATGCACTTGGTGCCTTCCTCCCTGAGCACATCCTTGCAGCAGGGTCAGCACCTTGGCTGGTGGGACTGAACACTGGGAGCTGCTTCCCCACACGAAAAGGTCTTTCAAATAGCATCACTCTCCTGCAAGGTTGCCACTTTCCTCCTTGGGCTTTATGCCCAAGCCATTGGGAATTGATGGGAATTTCACCACTAGTTTTATAGACATGAAGATTTTACTTCAGAGGCTGCATCTGGAACTTTTCTGGGAAAGATGTGTCTTTTGATGTGGTGGCCAAAGGAAAGAGATCTGCTTAATGTGTGTCCCTGCCTACTCTTCGAAGCAAGGATCAGCAGTGCAAGGCTGTTGGGGGTTAGACTAGTGTTGGTCTGAGTCCTAGGGGTGTGGAGTTGGCTGTAGCCCAAAGGATAGAGGAGCACCAGCCTCAGCTCCGAGCCCTGCATCAGGTGCTGCACCACCAGAGAGGTCCTCCAGTCATAGCATCCCAAAGAAATTGGTGTTTTCAGCCAGAAAATCCCAGCCAGGAGCTGCAGCAGCCCTAGCCAGAATCAACTTCATGCCAGCAGAGGAGTTACTCCACCACCCAGCACTTCATCCTCCAGAAAAGCTTTTAAGCCCTGACCACTGACCCATAGGACAGGCCCTGGGAGCAATGGTGAGGGCTAGGGCCAGCTACTCACTCCCCCTGCACCTCTGGAGAGTCTGTGCTTAGATTAGGGGATTAGAACCCACCTCAGCAATACCACAGGTAAAACTTCTCTTTCTTCCTTTATCTTTAAGGCTATGTAATTTATCTGCTATGTCTGAGATTTTGCTCCAGGTCAAAATGCAGCTACATGGGCTTTAATTGACTTTTTCACAATGCTTTCAACTTGAGGTTTCTTTTATTTTAACCACTCCTTGTCTTTTAAGCCAAAAGAGGTAGCAAATGACATCACAACACTCCCAAACCAAGAGCCTGCTGTGACTATAACCTTGTCTGGGCTTTCTCAAATCCTGCTTTGAGGTTCCCATTTTAGCAAGGTCCTGGAGCACAGGAGCTGGGTGCTCCAAGTCTGACGCCCAAGCATGGCTGAATTAGGAACTCGAATATTGTTATTATCATTGTTATTTATCGTTTTTGTTGTTATTTATCAGCTCAGGAGTCCTGACACGAGTGCTCAGGGTTGTGGCGTGACCAGCACTGCCAGAGGCATGGGTTGGAGAGAAAGTCCCAGAGCCTCCAGCAAGGCAGGAGGAACTGGATGGAGAGGCACCACCTACTCAAAGCAGAGCATCTCAGCAGTGCTGAGCTGCCTTCCCCTTGAGCTACTGGGTGGGAATACAAACTGGTGACCAAGCCTTGGTGTTGCTCAGAAGAAAACCATACTGCCTTTCCTAAAAATACCATTCTTTGCTATTTTTGAACCCTGAGGAGTGTGCTCACAGTGCAGCCCCATCAACACTGTCGCCTGGAGCCGTGTGCAGCACGACGAAGCAAACATCCATGGGGTCACAGCCTCTTCAGCAAGGTAGCCCATGGACATGTCACCGGGCAACTAGTGTCCCTCACCGTGCTTCTGCTGCAGCAATATTGCACGTACAGCTCAAGCACTGCAATAACTCAAATCACAACTCTGAAAAGATGATGGCAGGCAAACCTTTCTGTAGGATCTTGCTGAATTGTCAGCAGTCACTGGGTGTGGGAGAAAATCCAGAATGTTAAATTAACATTTGGGGTGTAAATCTACT
Source organism: Galbula dea (assembly GCA_013399015.1). NCBI lineage: Eukaryota > Metazoa > Chordata > Aves > Piciformes > Galbulidae > Galbula > Galbula dea. The sequence continues at coordinate 5,737,965 of VWZX01008936.1, forward strand.
TAAATGTACAAAATGCCCTGTGGGGTGGAAGCACAATGGGACCCACCCTTACAGATTGGACTACTAAAATGTGTCTCTTTTGATTCAAATCACTGGGGAGTGAGGAGGGAGAGATTGGACCAAACAATGGGTCAGTCCTCTATGGCTGTCTCGATCACCTCATCCCACGGCAGACTGACTGTTGGGTTGTAGGTACTGTGAACTTACACTTTTGTCAGGCTTAAGATTCAAGTGTAACTTTAGCTCTGATGTTCCTGGACTTGTCATGCTCACTTTGGGGATCATTAACACATCCTTCTAACATACATGAATATCAACCCAGAAACCCCAAGGAAACACTTTAATGACTTGGAGATACGTATTTGCTGTCACAATGACACTGTGTCACAATGGCTCCCCACTCCTTCCCAAAGTAACCCTAGGACTGGAGAACTGCCTCTCACTGCCAGCATTGTCCTGGTTGATAAAGTACCTAGAAGGGAGTGGGAGGAACATGCATGGGAGTAGGGACCTGAGTGAGAAGAGTGAGGGAAGGAGCTGGGCTTGAGAAGGGAAGAGGAGATGAAGAGAAAAGAGAGGAGGAGAGAAGAGAAGAGAAGAGAAGAGAAGAGAAGAGTGCCCAGTAAAGGACATGTAAGCAAAGGTACATGTCCATTGCTCAGGGAATGGTGACTTGTTTTTTTTCTGTGAAAGAGGAATATTTTAGCTGTGACCCCAGGGAGCCATGTCCTTTTTTCTTCTTGCCTGGTCTACTTTTCACCATGATCCATGCAGCTGCAGAAGCAGGTATGTGTTCACATGGTAGGGGAGCATGGCCTGGGAAGGGACAAGGGTTTGATCACATAGCCAGGCAGGGCTGAACACCTCCAAAACCCACAATCATAGAATCTTAGAATCATGGAATCATTCTGGTTGGAAAAGACCTCTGAGATCATGGAGTCCAACCATTCACCCAACACTACCATGCTCACCACACATCGTGCCTTGCCGGAGGGGTTGCCATTGTCTCCAAGAGCAGGTTCCCACCCAAAGCATGGCATCTCTGGTGCCACCATTGGGGTGAGTAGCAGCCCATGGTCCCTCGTGGTCAGGAGGATGTGAGTGTTGCTGGGAATGGCACAGGCTGCCAGAGTAAAGCTACAGCCTCGGTCGCACCTGCGCAACACCTCTTTGTGCCACTGTCCATGTGGCTCAGCTTGACCACTGGAAAGCTCTGCTTCCAAGCTGGATTTGTCAGCTCCCCTGGTTGGATGAGGAACCACTTCAGCACAGGCAGCTCTGAGCCAGCGTTCTCTCAGAAGAAGAGAACAGCATCTCTGCAAGCAGCCCCGGTTCAGAGGGCGATCTGCTTTCCTTGGTGGAGCAGGGAAGGAAGGGTGGACAAGGTGCCAGCCAGGACAAGGTGGCTCTTCAGGCTGTGGCAGAACCTGCCCTGCCTGCGCTTCCCCACTGGTTTTCAAAGCACCCCACCAGGCTGACTCACCAGGCTCCTGTCTCACTTCCTCCCGCAGCCCTTGCCACTCCCAGCGTCTCCGTGTCTTTCTCCACCGGTACCTCCTGCTTCCTTCCCACTCTCCTCTGCCGGCTCAGTTATGTCTCTCTGGCCACCCACTCGCTGCAGCTCTACCATTTCCAAACCTTTTGAGGGGGACTGGCTGGGCTATGGGTGCGGTCCCTGCCACCCTTCTGCTTTTAGGCAGGAATGGGAAGATCAAGAGCATGACAAGCAATGATAAGGGCATAGAAGGTCAGTGATGAGCTGCAGGAAGGAATAACTGTCTCAGGTTGGGTGCTCGGGTAGGGTCCCACTGCTGCCACTCCTGGACAAGCATACTGGCAGTGCAGCTCCCTGGGTGTTTTTGAAGCAGTTGAAAAATCAGGTGAGGTCCACGGGGATTCTTCTCAGCACCTTTCCAACAAGAATCGCCAGGACAGCCTTGGCCATTGCCTGGCTCCAACTGAGACCCAGTGCCACTGCGAGAGCCCCTGCCTGTCCCACCTGCACTAAGGCAGAGCATGTGTTCCAGCACGCCTAGGATGAGTTAAGCAACAGGATATGCACCCATTGACTACAAAACTGCCCAGGAAGCTCGGGGTGCTGCTTCCAGCTGAGATCTTTTCCCTATAGCTGTAGTTTGACAGCTGGAGGGGTGGGGGTGAGGGGATGGGGCTCCATGCTGGCTACAGCACCCATGGGTGCATCTGCCTGCTCCTCATTCACCCAGCTGGGGCCAAAGCCTGACATTAGCCCTTCTCCTCTGTGTGTGGGGGGAGGCGGGCCTGGGAAGGTCGGAGACATGGAGTGCAGCACCCAGCACCTCACAGGGCTTCCACAACTTTGGGGGGGCCAGGGATCCCCACACCTCCCTGCCTTGCAGTGTCACCAGTGCTGGATCAGGGTCACCTTTGCCATGTAAACTTTGGGGTAATTTCTTGCAGAATTACTCTGCAAATGTAGGATATATTTTTTTTTCACTTGTGTTTTTATCTCCCGGTGCCTTTTACAATGTTTGCTAGGGAAAAAGAAAAATAACACAAAACAAACAGCAAAAAAAAACAACCCCAACCCCACACCCATAAGCCTCTCTGCTCCTGCAGTTCCTGCCTCCTGCTGACTGCGGGCAAGGGTCTGTGCGATTGCCACCAATATAATTATACAGTGCTGGGTGTACATTCTCCCTCCCCTCGCTGAAGTGCAGGTAGACTTTGTACTCTGCCTGCTTTTCAACTGCTCAGGGGAAATATGTGCAGGAGGGAGCTGGGGTGCAACTACCTGGGTGAAGTACCCACTGTGGAGCCCCAAAATAAAGGATGTGGACAAGCTATGCCATGGGAAAAACTGGGGCAATATGGGGAGAGGGAGGGAGATAACATCTAGGCTACCCTCCTAAAGACCATTAAACCAAGATGGTAATGTGGTTTATTTTGGGTTCTGGCTGATTTTTTTGGTCTTCTTTCCACCTGAGGTAGCTGAGCCATCCTGTCTGAGCAGAGTGCTCTGAGTGCGTTCGAGCTCACCTGCAGGAGCACGCACGCCTGCACGTGCATGCCCACCTGGGAGGTTGGAAGAGCTGGCTCTGCAAAGAGGGAAGGACAACTCCATCACCAAAGGCTCTGGGAAGTAACCCTGAAAGCTTTGTGAGAACACACCTTTGGGATTTTTTAAATTATTGTTACTGTTATTTGGTTTTTTTGCAGTGTGAGAAGAGAGACCTGTTCCCCATGTTACACGGGAGAGGGCTTGTGGTTCAGGCCCTCGGTTCCAACTTTATCTCCATCCCCTGCCATATTTTATAGGTCTTCCTTAGGCTTTAATGCTCTCATCCAAACCTTTACACTCTCCAGCCAGGGCAAACTGAGGCTGTGTCGCAGTGAGCGAGACGCCGGGTCCACACCTTCCTTTACTTACCTGGAGGTGACCTGCTGGCACAGTCACCCCCGGGGCTGGCTGGAGCTCAAACCAGGACTCACGTAGCGGCTGCCCCGGGGTCTGCGCTCCCTGCTGGAAGGAGGAAGTGCAGGGGGAAATTAAAATCGGAAGTAACTGTTTTGCAGGCTGCTCTGAAGAGGGAAGGGAAGCGTGAACGGTCCTTCACGCACAAAACTTCCCCTCTCCATCCCAGTTTTCTGTTTTCTCAATCATTAAGATCTCTAGATGATCAGACTTGCTTTCCTCCAGCTCCTTGTGAACATCTGTCATGGACCCGGGGCTTGTCAACGTGGAAGGAGCAACAAAATTCATCCCAATTTTCGGTGAGAGCAGGTCAGAGGCTCATGGAGCTCCTGCTAAAATGCTGAGGGGATGAGTGAGGTTGGTGTCTGCTTCATTCGTGTATGGTATAACACTCTAGGAAGCAGCTCCTGTCATTCACGGTGTTTGTTTAAGGAAATCTCATGTGGAGAGCAACAGGAGAGACCCTCTCGAGTCACGTTTCCCTCAGCACAAGCTCACCCTCTGCCTCACTCTCTCTTATTTAAGAATATCAGCAATGCTACTCCTCTCCTTGCAAGGAGTTACCATCGCTTTGCCCACCAGACATCTCAGCAACAGCCCTAGGGCGGTCAAGATTGTGTTTGTTGGGGGAAGCTCTGCAAACTCCTCTCTTGTCCTTCTGTCAACCATCAGCTAAAAAGGATTACCCTGATACTATCACTGCTGGGTGCTCCTGCCTCGTTCATCCATCACCCCAACCTCTACCCAACCAAGATGGAAAAGTCTCTCGGAAAAAGGAAATTGTTTTTCTCCCACATTGTTGCTGCTGCTGCAGGCTTTTAAACCAGACCCAGCTGTTAATATGGTCCATGGCTGGGTTTTCCAGAAGGTCACCTCCTGTGGAGTCCCTTAGCACCACATCCACACTCCTAAACCCTTCCAGGGATAGTGAGTCCACCGCCTCCCTTCCTGGGAAGCCTCCTCCAAGGGCTTGACAAACCAACACCCTCATCCCAAACCCCCTTAATCATTTACTGGTACTGATGGTAATTACTGGTATTTACTGGTCATCTGGTACAAGCAGGATGCCCTCAAAAGTCAAGATGGAACCGTGTCAGTGCCCTGTGGGGACCTCAACCCCTCTCTGACTCCTTTGGGAGCCGCACCGTGCCGTTCCTCCGGCTGGGAGTGTCAGGAAGGGGCCAACATCGCTCAGACATGCCCCGGGCACCTCCAACCAGCCCCGCACCTGTCCCCATTCCCCCGCCGCTGCCACCGGGCAAGCACAGTCCCTCATCGGCGATCTATTGCTCTGGCCTGGCTCGATGTGCTCAGCGCTCGGCCGGGGGCGGGCCGCGGCTACCGGCTCCCTTCTAGACTCCCCGCCCGCCAGGCCCTTTCCCCCAGCGGCGAGCAGGCGGTGGTGGCTGCGGCGATGTCAAGGAGCTCCCGGGTGGTGCTGGCCGTATCTACGCTGCTCTCCGCTGCCACCGTGGTGGCCGTGCACATCCAACAACGGCGAGAGCGGGAGGTAACTAACCCCCGGCGGAGGGGTGGGGGGGGAAGTGGGGGTGGCAGGACAGGCCCCGCCCCTTCACCTGCAGGCCTCACCCTAGGGGCCTGGCTGGAGCACCGCCCCTCACCTGTAGGCTAGGCCACAAATCTTAGGCCAGAGAGCTGACCCTTTCCCGGCGCCCCGCCCCTTGCCCCATGCCCGCTTCGGACCCTGCATCCTTTCCATGTGTCCCTGCCTCCTGCTCCCTCCTTGCCCACCTACTCTTTTTTCTTCTTCTCTGTCCACCGTCCTTCCTTCTAGCCTGCCTAACCTCATCTCTCTCTCTCTCTCCTGCCTGCTCACCCGCAGCACCCTGCCTCTGCAAGCCCCTGAAGACAGGGCTTTTGTGTCCGGCAGGTAGCCGTGTCTCCAGTTACTTGTCACCTACTTGCTGAGGAGGTTATCAGTGATAAACCCTGTCCCTTGTGTTTTTAGAGGCTGCACAGTGGAGTTCTCAGAGATCTTGAGCATCAAAGACAGAAAAAGGAGAATATTCGTCTTCTAGAGGAGCAGATTGCCTTGACAAAGCAGCTTATGGAAGAAAGAGACAAGATGGTGATGGAAAAAGGGTCCCAGCAGTCCTAGGCACAGACCTGAGTCCTTAGAGGTTTGATGAGAGACATTTGGAGATCCTTGGTATCTAACTACTTGCAAGTGTTTCAGCAAACAGAGGGAATCTGTGAAAGACTGTTTGTTTTGTGTAGGTTATAATCCAGTTCCCAAACCTACAGGGTGTGCACAAAACATTTCCTCTGTCATTGGTACTTTGACTGTGGAAGCTGGGCTGGCACACCCAGTGTGAGTGGCCTTGTCAGTGCCCAGAGCAATAGCTCCTTCTTATCCAAACACCATCTAGGATGGCTAATAACGTTCACATGAGTGGGCTGCTGAGCCGCCACGATGATGAAGCCACTAGAACCTCCACTTCAGAAGGCCTGGAGGAAGGTGAGGTGGAAGGGGAGACTCTCCTGATTGTTGAATCTGAGGATCAGGCTTCTGTGGATTTATCCCATGACCAGAGTGGGGACTCTCTGAACAGTGATGAAGGTGATGCTTCCTGGATGGAGGAAATGTCCTACTACTGTGAGAAGTGCCAGAAGTGGATTCCAGCAAGTAAGTCTGCTGGTTGTCTCTTGCTTGCTTTGCTGTGGTGGTTGTTTGCAAGGTGGTTATTCTGTCCTGCACACCTGATACACAACCCTTGTTTAGCTGTATCCCATCCTATCTTGGAGGAGAAAGGCTGTCTTGGCATTGCATGGAGTTCCACCACCTGATACCAGTGCTGTGCATTAGGCACTTTGATCCATGAACTGTATGGATGTCCAAAGCTGGCTTTCCCTGTAAACAAATGGGGCTATCTTCTTTAATTAATAGACAACAAGGGTATGACTTCAGAAACACCTCCTGAGTCTTAACTGCTGGTGTGTTTTGGGGACTTTGTCCAAGCAGCTTGGCCTCTGCTCACTCAGATAAAGATAATGATCTTTGCTGTAAAGCTCTGTGGAAGAGAAGGGCTTTGGGATTGTGTTATCTTTCCTTTATTATTTTTTTCTGGTCAGTTTGTCACATCTGTAGAGCATAGGGATAAATTACAACCTTAAGGTTTGCTTTTGCAGTAGCATACCTTTTTGTAAAAGATGAGGTTTTTTCTTTTAAGTGGAGTGGGAAAACACTTTTGAAGTATGTAGGTTATCCTGGAAAAGCAAGAAGGAATGAGAAATGCAGAGGAAAGAAGCTAATCTTTGGCTTTGTACTGGCTGTTGCAACAGTGAAATGAATCTGCATCTTCCATCTCAGTGAGTTCTGACACTTCCTAAGAACTCTCTGGACTTGGGCAAAAGGCAGTTTTTCCTGATGTTGCAGAAAATCCAAATCTCCCTTGCAGCAATTCTTACAACATGACCAAGAACTTGATGTTTTGCCTGTTCATTGTAGGTCAGCTGAGAGAACAGCTCAGTTACCTCAAAGGAGATAACTTTTTCAGATTCACTTGCTCCGATTGCTCAGAAGATGGGAAGGAGCAATTTGAAAGGCTGAGATTAACATGGCAACAAGTAAGTAAAACATTTGTGCCCACAGAACAACCACAGGACTTTCTAAACCTGATGTTGGGTATGCACTACCTAGAAGAGGAGGCTCAGGTATAGGTAACAAAGAAATGTATGCATGCAATTCAGGAATAAATGAGCTAGGGACTGTCTGCATTTTCGAACTTGGGCACTTGGCAAGGAAATTGAAAGATGATAATACAAACCACATTCTGGTTTTTTCCTTTCCTTTTCTTCCCCTTATGTTGCTTATGAATTCATGGCTTCAGGCAGGTTTGGAAAAGCAGAATGAATGCAGTTTGGGTGCTGGGCATGAACAGGTTTTTGTGTATACAAGCAAATGTAAAACTAGTGAGGTAACAACATACAAACAGAAGGCTTGCCAGCTCCTTGAATGCCAACCTCCAACCTGGCTGCTTACTCACTAGCAACACTCCTTGCTGGAATTTGCTATTTCAGTCACTTGCACACCCAAGCAGTCAAAATAATTTGCATTCTAGAGCAACCAGACTGATGCTCATCATCTTGCTCTAAGAAGGGCACTGGCCAGGCAGTGCTGGCTGCCTCCCCATAAAGTGAATTTGATCAGGCAGTGGCTGTTGCTCAGCATTAAGTGTTTCCAAATGCTGAGCATTGGGCAGTATGTGCAAGACACCTGTTTGCATCCTTACCTGCTCTAGATGAAGCTGCTCTGACAGGGCTGTTGGACTAGATCTACACAGGTCACTTCCAACCCCTACCATTCTGTGATCCTTTGAGACAGTAGCTCTGTATTATCTCCTCATAGGTGATTTAAAACATCAGTTGTAACTCCTGCAGTGCTTCCTCATGGTGCCCAGGGTAGGGCTGTGCAGGGGCAAAGGTTGGCATAGCAGTCTGTGGCTAGCAGAACAGCAGAGTTGCAGCAGGTTGTGGATCTAGAGAGTGATGGCTGCAAACCATTACACTCGAGTCTGTTTGGAGTGTCTGGGGCAAGGGACAGACAAAACCAAAACAGGTGAGGAAGAAAATTGACTGGGGAAAAGATTGTCTCCCTAGGCTTCCAGCAGCCACAGCTGCTTCTCTTTCTGGGTAAGTTGAATTGAGGGAAGTGGTCAAATCAACTTATCTGAAGTACAAAAAATGGGGACAGTGATTTCTGCATTTTTTTTCAGTGTGTGGCCTCAACAGTGCCTTCTCTTTAGCCAGCTGAAAATAATTGCTTTAGAAGTACTGAGGCACTGTCCCACCTGGCTTAAACACAAAATCCCAGAGATTTCAGTTATCAAACTAGTTATTAAACTAAGAGGGGTTGTGAGGCAGAAATAGGGTACAGAGGACATTAAAGCTGTCTTTATTTCCTTATTTTGGCATCTTCAGCAATGCATTCCAGAAAGCTATGGCCCACTGTAAGGAGACCCTTCACCCTAAGAAAAACATATTGCAAACTTCTCTGACAGTGAAGAATAAGTCCCTGTTGGAAGTAGTATCCAACAGAGGCTGTGTGATTGTTGAAAGATGGTCCCAGCCCAGCTGAATTTACTTGTATTCAGAAGAATTAGGTAAATGCAATTAACAGTTGGTCACCTAGGATTTAGTTACAAGGAGATGTGATGTTTTTCAAACCTGCCTTTGAGTTTAGGTATGTAATAAGTCAGACTGAATTTAGTTGTGAAGCATGTGAATGAGCTGTGAATGGGTTGTGTTTAATGAAGATCCCCTAGAGACAAACTTAATTCTTGCATTCCCAGAATGATAGATATGTAACTTTACAGAGCATTTATGGTCTGTACAGTTTGAAGTGGAAGAGTAAGTACCCAGAAGGGCCATTGTCACTATGTTTCTGATGGGGTAGATAGTGGGATTGCTTGTGACTTTTTTTCTTTGAAAGACTTTTTCTCTTCCTATGCACTACATTTAGACCCCAGTTGTGATATAATTCCTTTACACAACTGCTGCAAAAGCTTGTATCTCAGCATAAACCTGCTGAACTAGGCAGCTGGTGATTCCCCTGGGATGTTGGAATCTCTGGGAGAATGTGCATCTAACAATAGAAAAATAAAAATAGCCAGCATAAAAGCAGGAAGAAGATGGATTGCAGAAGTTGCCTGTGAGATGTTGCAAAACTTAAGATATTTATGAGGGAGCAAAGATATTTGTGTGTGGCAGCTGTGGGAGCAGTTCAGCAGATGAAGCAGAAAACATTAACTTGTATCCAACTCTTTCTGTTCCAGGTTGTCATGCTGGCAATGTATAATCTGTCTCTGGAAGGAACAGGCCGTCAGGGGTACTTCAGATGGAAGGAAGATATTTGTGCTTTCATTGAGAAACACTGGACTTTCCTATTAGGGAACAGGTAAAGATGTGATGTTTCCCTGGAGGTCTGCTTGATGAGCCAAAAGAATTAAAACCTGTTATACAGATCTTTCACTTCTTTGAGGGTGGGGGTGAAGGAGGTATATCATACCCTTGCATCAGTGGTAGAAGCACTCTGCCCTTTTCATCGTGGCAGGATGGAAGTGCAGTTGGTGAGTGGGGACCTAACACTTGTTTTCCTCTCTTCCACTGTAGGAAAAAGACCTCAACATGGTGGAGCACAGTCGCTGGCTGTCTCTCTGTGGGGAGCCCTTTGTTTTTCCGCTCAGGGGCACAGGAATTTGGAGAACCAGGGTGGTGGAAACTGGTTCATAATAAACCCCCAACAATGAAACCTGAAGGAGAGAAACTGTCTGCATCTGCACTAAAAGCAAAAGGTAGCTCTTTCCCTGATGATGGGTAGGTTCCTAGCTGGGCTAGAGCTGACAGAGCTGGAGGACAGTAGAAGAGTTTAAAGAACATGTGTATGTGTGCATGGGCAGTTTCTTAGTTTTGCTCTGCTATAATGGTTGACTTGAGAGGACAATGCTGCATGCACTGTAGTGTGAGGAGCCTGTTATATTTTATTACCTTTTTGCATTGTGCTAAGTGATTTAAAGGCTTTTGAGATTTGTGCAGTTTTTTAATCTGAAATCTACAATTTCTCTGCTTCCCTTTACCCTAGGGAGGGTTTTTATCTTTTGTCACTAAACACTTCTATGTTTTGTCCCTTCTATGCAATGGAACAAGATTGGGGCTTTCCCAAGGCTTTAGTGGTTCACTGGCTTTATGCTGTGTGTCCCATAGTGAATTCCTTGTATATACTGAAAATACACCTAGGCTCTGTAGTCAGTGTGTTATTCTGACTGTATAGCATGGATACAGTGACTTCAGGAGCAGAGTGTCTATAAGAGAACTACTTCTTTAGCAGCTTCAAAGCCACCTCTCGATCCCATCATTACTGTGGAAGGACTCAGAAAGCGGGTGAGCCGCAATCCCGTTGAGTCGGCCATGGAGCTGAAGGAGAAGAGATCTCGCACTCAGGAAGCCAAGGATATTCGGAGAGCGCAGAAGGAGGCAGCTGGCTTCCTGGACCGGAGTACTTCCTCCACCCCCGTTAAATTCACCAGCCGAGGCCGCCGTCCCGATATCGTCCTGGAGAAAGGGGAGGTGATTGACTTCTCCTCCTTGAGCTCTTCGGATCGCACTCCTCTGACAAGCCCTTCTCCTTCCCCATCTCTGGACTTCTCTGCTCCTGGCACTCCAGCCTCACATTCAGCTACTCCCAGCCTTCTCTCAGAAGCAGATCTCATCCCAGATGTCATGCCACCACAGGCTCTCTTTCACGGTAAGAGACACAGTGGGTTTTGTTTAACAATGAGTCACATGTAGTTGTCTAGAACGAAGAGCTGCAGGATCTCTCCAAGATAAGATGGGAAGTAACCGGTAATGTTCTGTCTGTCTTAGTTGTAAGTAAGTCTTGATTAGTTCTCCAGAGTTGTATGGCCAGCTTCTAAGGCCAAAAGAAACCACCAGAATTGTCTTTTGAGAGAATAAGACTAGCCAGGTTCTGTAGAGGGACAAATCCTGTGCTTCTGTGACTCCTAATTGTTGCTTCAGATGAAAAAGAGCTTCTCCAGGGTATTCAACAATTTAACATTGGTCAAAACATGTGAGCTTGCAGCTCATGAGTGCTGTTTTTGGATACCAAAGTTCAATATGCATTAGGAGCATGATTGATTTTTATGTCCTGAACTTGAACTCCTTATGGTATCTTCTGTCCAAAATCAGGAGGTCCTTAAGTACATAGAAAATGGAGTGTGTTGGGTAAACCTGTGTTATTTCTTCTTAACAGAAAAGACTGTAACAGCTCTTCTGTGGGGGGCTTTGATGTTTACACTTTTTTTCCTGGATTATTTTGATCTGCTGAGCAGATGATGAGGAAATGGAAGGAGATGGAGTCATAGACCCAGGAATAGAGTATGTGCCCCCTCCCAATGGGACAGCCGGTGCTGGCACTGTGATAGCAAGTAGAAAAAAAGTGAAGACAGCTGAGCAGATCAAGCAAGAGGTGGAGAGTGAAGAAGAAAAACAAGAAAGGATGGAAGGTGACAGTGAAGATCCTGAAGAGTCAAATGCATCGCTGCAGGTAAGGGGGCGAGACAAGAGGAAGCCCCAACTGGAGAAAGATGCTAAAGCCAGAACTCCCAAGCATACCTCTGTTAGCATCTATGAGGAAAAACTGCTGCTGAAGAGACTGGAAGCCTGTCCCAATGCTATGAGCATGACCCCAGAGGCCCGGAGACTGAGGCGCAAGCTGATAGTCAGGCAGGCCAAGAGGGAAAGGGGACTGCCACTCTTTGACTTGGACCAAGTTGTGAACGCTGCACTGCTCTTGGTTGATGGGATTTATGGAGCCAAAGAAGGAGGTGTTTCCAGGTCCCCAGTAGGGCAAGCAACATACAGAACTACTAGCCAGGACTTCAGGATCTTGGACAGATACCAGGTGAGTGTTTCCAAACCTAAGTGAGCTTTTGGCACTGGTTATTTTAGAGGGTTTGCTTGCAGACAGCAATGTCATCTTGAGGTTGCCTGACTCTCAAATTGAAAAGGATTATTTGAACAAGACTCATTTTTACTTAGGGCTATGTCCACACCAGTGCTCTCATAAACTCTTTTCTGCCTGGGACGTGCTTCTACAGCACAACTGTCAGTCTCAGCACCACAAATGTCTGTTATCTGTACTCCAGCCCTGCCCAGATGCTGCTGGTGAAGACCTGAAGGTATCCAAATAGGCAGCTGCTATTTCATGCCATGTAGGAGGGAGATCACTTGCAGTGCATTTCTGACTGATGTGTGCAGCTCCTGGGTTTGGGTGCTAATCTGAGAGTGCACAGCAGAATCCTCTGAGGTGGGATCATCATGCTGTGGGTCCAGTCCACCATGTCACAATGAAAGGTCCTTATTCTCCCTCTGTTGATGTGGTTTCCCCTTCCCGTGTTAAGCATTGACTAGTCTTCCTGAAATGTTCTGCCTTTTCTTGTACATACAGACAATGCTGCCTGCTATGAAGGGATACCGACAGCAGACAACAAAGTTTCTCTATCGCCTGGTAGGCTCAGAAGACTTGCTGACAGACCACAGTATTGTCAGTCCTTACACATCCCGTGTCCTGAAACCTTACATCAGGTACAGATGGTCAGAGGTTGAATTTGCTCTTGGCCCACAGAGGGGGCACCTTTCTTGGCCAGTACTCCTCATTCATCCTTAAAGTACAACTCAGTATACTATGGTAACCCTGAAAGCAGAATGTTCTGTTGAGCTGAGTAGTTAATACTGGCTCTGCATTGATAAGTGGAATCTCCAAGACATGGCAGGGCAGAGAGGGAGGAATCCCTGTAGTTTTTCAATGCAAATTGCATCTGTTCTTGGGTCAGAACCATGGTTTCCTTACTCTGGCTGGCTTGTCGTGCTGTGGATCCGGGAAGTGTCCTGGGCTCTGGCACAAGGGTGGTTTTGCTGAGCTGGGTGCTGTTTTCCCACATGAATGGAAGACACTGTTCTTTTGTTCCAAGTTGAGCATGTCAGAAAATATTTCATGGGCTGTACCCCTTCAGCTGCAGTGGTAGTTATTGTTGCTCCCTCACTTTTTGTGTTTGCTTTTCATGTCACTGGCAGGCGTGATTATGAGACAAAGCCCCCAAAACTCAGGCTGCTGGCAGAAATCCGGGCATATCCACACAGGAATGATCTCAAGTGGAAAGCTGAGCCAGAAGCACCCATTGATTACTGCTATGTTCGCCCTAATCACATCCCCACTATAAACTCCATGTGCCACGAATTCTTCTGGCCTGGTAAGATGATTTCAGTGCTTGGTCTCATCTGGAGGAAGTGGTTTTGTTCAGAAAAACAGTATTCTTGAGCCAGGTTTTTCTTCAGTTGGTCTCTGGCTGGTTCTTAGAAAACCGTTATCTGATGTCATAGGAATGCAGTTGAGATGGAGACATGGGTTTGGTGTCTTTGTTTAGTGAGATCATTTAGAACTGGGCAATTAGGCCCTAATTAGAACAGCCTTTAAAGAAATAGGTTGGTTTAGGTAACACCTTTGATGCCAATAGGGTTAGTCAGTTACTAAAATTAAGCATCCAGTGAAATGTTTTGCAGGGCTGAAGTAAACAATTTTGTACCAGAGATCTACTGCTTCTTCATTTTATGAGAGTTTCTTCCTAGCAGCCATAAGATGGCTATGTTGGAGTGATATTTGGGAATTGCAGTTAAAACTGCAAGTTTCACTGTGATGTCCTTTTGTTTCTTCAAGCCTCAGTATTTGCAAGGGGTAGGAGAGCTTGGGTATTGATTTTTGTGTCATTTTTTTGCACTGTAGGCTGTTTGAGGACTTTGGCTGCCCTTTATGGGGGCAGTTATGAGGCTATAGTCTAGTTCTTCTGAAATAATAATAGTGATGTTCATCTACTGCATGGCTCAGTTTCTGATCAGCAAACAACTCAGTGGACTAACTTAGAAAAGCCCAGTTCAAACAGAACACACCTTTACTCCGAGTAACTGTTTGCTTTACATCTTGACTTGCAGATAGTGATTCAACAGGGTTTGTAGTTCAGCAGTTTTCATATGCTGCAGTCAGGATTGGAGCTCTTTGTGCTACTCATTGTCCAAACCATATGATTTGGGAGGAGATAGCTTGGCATACCTTGCCTTTCACACACTGTTCTGTAGCTCATGAGAGACAGCTGTGATCCCAACAGAGGCTGAACCTCTTTGTCTTAATATCTCTGCTTCTGATAATGTATTTGAAGTTCTGGCCAACTTGGGTCGCACCTCTCTTAGGTTCTTCAGGACTCACCCTGTTTTATCTAACATAAGGAGCGTGGGTGTGTTCCACCCAAGTGTGAACTGTTCATCATTAAATCAGAAAAGTGACACTCCCATCTGTCTCCAAATAGGAATCAAAATCTCTTCCTCGATGTGAATTTTCTGAGGCTGAGATTGTGATTTATTGCATCTCAGTTCTGTTTTAGCAGGAGAGGTGATCAAGGAGATGATACCTGAGGAGATAAAGGACAGTATCTTTGTGGATATGAAGAGCTTAGCTTCACTACAGGCTGGAACAACTGAGGAGGGGGTGGGATATGCAGCTGGGAGGGCATCGTTAAGCAAGCACTTGTTGAGAGAAATAGGTGTAATTCTGCATAAGTTTAGGCATGGGAAGCTTGAGTGCTTGGGGCCTGCTATTATCAGTAAAGGACATTTTAGATGTGCTCGGTTGCCTTCTAATAGTGATGCTCTCAGTGACTGAATTGTTAAGTTTTCAGCACTTGACCAGCTGGGGTGAACCCAGGCCTTGGTTCTGCCCCCTCTCCAAATCCTTTCTGTCAGAGCTTTTCTTGTTTTTCACGCGGGCAGAAGTAAGTTTGCAGGTAGTTAACTGCAAATGAGCTGATGTGAAGCAAGATTTCCCCCTTGCTGTTGCACAGTATCTTGTGCTTTCATGCCCTAACGGGAAATGTCTTCTAGCAGACAGTGGTAAACCACACTGAGCTAAGCACCTTCCTACAGGAATAACTGCGTGCTGAGGGGACAGCAGCATTTTGGAGATGCCGGTGTGCTCTGGGCTGGGTAGTGTTCCTGTACAGACATGCTGTGAGGCACTTCAATTGCAGCCTTGAGATAATTAACAGTGCTCCCTATTGCCAATCGATTCCTCCCACATCTTACTCCACCCAGCTTACTTTCCAGTAAGAAAATAATTCACCTGCTTATTTCTGTCTGGTGCCTTATGAATTCTTGCATCTCATTAAGAGTGATAAACATTACTGGAAAACATACTCTGCTGTTTTGTTATCCCATGTTCCAAATATATCTGTCATTGGCAGTTTGAGGTTGAAAGGAACATTTATGACATAGCTCCCATGTGTCTTGCACCTTATTTAGGGCCTGTCCATAAAACTTACCAAACAGTCTTCAGTGCCTTGAAGTGCACTGCTTGGCCCTAACGTGCTGTGTGGATGCTCTTAGTCTGCAGCAGCTCTGTGATTAGGCAAGCTAACAAACTTCACTCAGAAGCCTCCAGCCTCAGGCGTTTCTGTCCAGCCTCTGACTCCAGCAAGCACCACTGCCTGAGAGGCTGCTTCACACCCCACATTAGGGAATTTGCATGCTAAAAGCAGATGTTTTGATAGCGTTGAAAGCTGTGGTCATGTTCAGCTCCACGAACAGCTGATTATGCACTAGAGGAAGGAGCAGGAGCTCAAGGCCAGATGGAGAAAAGAGACAGGAACCTTAGGCAGGTAATGCTATCAAAGGTGGAAGGCCAGTTTCAAGTCTGCAGCATCTGGAGAGAGTGCAGGAAGAACAGGATGGTTCACCCGGTGTGTTAGGCTGGTACACTCTAAACCACTCCTCTTTGGTTGTCTGCAGGCAGGTTCTCAGCACTTGCTGACTGGAATAGGAATGGGGTAAATCAACCTACCTGGTGCTGGGCCCAGCCCAGGTGAAATGAAGAAACAAACCCTTATCCACTGACATTACTGCAGTCTGTAAGAGCCTCAGGCAAGGGCACAAACTTAGGAGGACCCAATCCAAACATTTGCACATGGAAGTATCTTTATCCACAGGCATGTTTAGAACTGAGTCCTTAAGCAGAGTCTGCTGATGTGGCTCAAAATATGAATGAAGAGAAGATTAGTTGGGTGCTGAGATCATGGGATTTTATTTTATTTTATTTTTTTTTTAAACCATCCTGGTTTAGAGAATGTGCTTTTGGAGTTTTAGTTTCATCCTGAAGTCCTCTGGGAGGCAATCAGCTTTGTTAATTTCTCCATGCAAGAATCCCCACTAGTGAGCAGGTCTCATTTTGTCTATGTTTTGCTGAAGCATCTCTCAGAATTGGAGTTTTGGGAAGGGATCAAGTGAGTATTTCTAAAAGGCCTTAAATCCCTGGAGTTGTATCAAGTGTGACACTTTCTTCTTTTGGTTTGTAATGCTTTCAACTGCTCTGTCTCTGTAGGAATTGATTTGTCAGAGTGCCTGCAGTATCCAGACTTCAGCGTCGTTGTCCTTTACAAGAAAGTTATCATTGCCTTTGGCTTTATGGTGCCAGATGTGAAATACAATGAAGCTTACATCTCCTTTCTGTTAGTTCACCCTGAGTGGAGAAGAGCTGGGATTGCAACTTTCATGATTTACCATCTTATCCAGGTAATGAAAAAAATCCCAAGTCATAGAATCATAGAATTGCCAGAGTTGGAAGGGACCTTAAAGCTCATCTGGTTCCAACCCCCCTGCCTGGCAGGGACACCATCCCTGCTAAAGAACTAGCTCTCCCTTCTTGTGTGCACACATGCAAATGTTAGAAAGTAGGTATTGTTGTGTTCCTCTTCTCTGTCTTCCCCTTGCCCTTTCTTTGCTTACACACCTACACAGATTGTCAGCAGCCTGTGTGAACTTTTATGGGGGGGAATCACTTCAGAAGCAGAAACGAAGAGCTATTTAGAAGAATAACTAGTCAGGTCCTCAGAATTAGTGATTTAGACTTAATTAAACTTTGACTGTCTTGGGATAAGTATTGTTTTCTTCAATGGTCAGTAGTTCACCTAACAGTAATACTGTAAACTTGGGGTTTAAAGGAGAAAATGAGATAAGAATGAAATAAGAAGCTATTGCAGTTTTTCTTGGCTAGACCTAGAGGTTTGTTCTGTGACCAGGGCTGTTGCATGAAGTCACATACTGATCTTAATCATTCTCTTTCACTTCTAATGCTCTGGTTCAAATCCAGCTGAATTAGAGAGTTAGTGTTTGCAACCTCATTCAGATTTGTTCAAACTGTCTTGTACTGGGCTTTGTTCCACAGGGACACTTGGGAAAATTAGTCTGAGCTAACTAAACGGGTGGTATTAAAGTAGTTAAACTTCATTAAATCTCTGAATGAATACTGGTATTCAGGTGGCCTTAATTCCATTCAGTTTCTTGAATTGAATTGCAGGAAAGCCAGCTTAGTTCTGAGTAAGGATGCAGACAGATGTCCTTTTCAGAGCCCAATTGTGCCTTTTCAGGGCCCACAATTTTACCACTCCCTGAACTCTCTTGGCAGAGCTGCTGATGTGAAACATTTCTTAACTTGTTTTAGTCAAGATGAGCTGCACTAGCAAAAACTCCCCATTGAAACTGGTTTTCCTCATACTTACTTGGCTGAAGAGAGGTAGGGAGTGCTGGCAGAGCCTTGGGAACTCTGATCTCTACCTCGTAAAAGCAGTTTCCACTGAAGGTAGCTCCTCTAGGCCACCTGAGGGTAGCTCTTCTACTTACAGAGCTCTGCAGTGTCCTCCTCTCTCTGTTCTACATGTTGACACAGGCCCCTAACCAATCTACTTTAAAGTCACCTTGTACATGTCCCGAGGTCTCTCTGTGAAGTGTTTAAGTCAATTGCCCTCAGCTGTGATCTGTTGACATGGGATGTCAACACCTAGTGAGAACAGGCACGCGAGAAGCCAAGGTTTGTAGGGATCCAGCAGCTGGATTTGTGTCTCTCCAGTAGAGCTGGGATGTGTTGGCAAGTCAGCTGTAGAAAATCAGCACAGCTTCATGTATTGTTTGGATTAAGGATAATGCTCTGTCTCTCAGATCAGTGTGCTAAGTTTGGAGGTGAATTCATGGAAACAGCATAATCCGAAAGAAAATGTGTTGATGCAGATGGTGCCTCGATGGTGTGTTTGTTGTCAGAAGTTACCCTCTAATGCAACTGGCCCAGAGGACCAAACTGCATCTTATGAATGATCTCATTCCAACTTACTTTTCACAAAAATCACTCCTGATTATATGTTTTCCTTTCCCCCCACCCTTAAATCTCTGAGAGCTTTCCCTTTGAATTGTCTACCTTGGAAATTTCCTACAGGGTGTTACTGTTCCCACCGAGAGTTAGAATACATTCAATGTACATAGAATGCTATTAAAACACTAGATGAAAGGAGGAAAAGGTTGCTGCATCAGCATCTTTATTAGAGACTTGCTAGTTAGAATAGTCTGAGATCTTTAAGGTAACTTCAGCTATGCCATTTGCTGTCTGAACTGAATTTCCTGCCTTCTCAGGAGGCAAGCACTGTGCCCTGAAGGATGGGAGAGGAGCTGGGTGGGATAGGCAGGAATTTCAGCGTGACAGCCGACAGCCCAGAGGTGTGCTAGGGCTGCTGCCAAGGTAACGTTTGCTGCAGGGGAGGAGCCTGACCCTCTGACATCGTTAGTATTTTCTTCAGGCCATTGTTAATAAGTGTTTGAGATTGTTGCTGTACATTGAAATTATTTTTAATGAAAATTACTTAGCAGTTGTCAATAGAAAGATGACAAATTATAATCCAAAACCTGCTTGCATTGTCAGAGAGTCTGTGTGTCCCAGAAACACACAGACTCGGAGGAGCAGCAGCATTCCCTTTGCCTTTCAGCTGTTGCTATGTGTGGTAACCTCTGTGTCGAGGCCTGTGATCCTCTCCCACTTCCTCAGTAACTTGAATACCTGAAGTGATGAATCCCTTCACCTCCGCATTCCCCCAGAGGCTGTCTCCTTCTCTCACTCTGATTTTTTTGTTACCCCTCCTCCCTTGGCAGACCTGCATGGGCAAAGACGTAACCCTTCACGTCTCTGCAAGCAACCCTGCTATGCTGCTCTACCAAAAGTTTGGATTTAAGACTGAAGAATACATTTTGGATTTTTATGATAAGTACTACCCCTTGGACAGCAAGGAGTGCAAGCATGCCTTCTTCCTCAGGCTGCGGCGCTGAGCCACCGGAGCTGGCTGGAGGGGCTGCAAAAGCCCAACCTGTCAAGCTAAAAACTACCCTGGTTTTCAGCAGAGGATGTTGGCTGCCACGTGAGAGCTGGGACTGATGTCTTCATCCCTAGGTCTCTGAATGTCAACAGTCCTATGTTGTGTGCTGAAACTGCAATCCAAGAGGATCGATTCCTGTGCTCCAAGGAGAGAGGCCTGGAAATGCCAACTGAAACTGCTGGAAAACAGAAATTCTTTATGGGGTCTTTTCCTGCCGCTGTTACTTTGGAGAGCCTAACTGACAAAGAACACCCCAAAAAAAGTACTTGTCTCTTCAGAGGGGTCCCATGGATTTCAAATTTTGAAATCTGTCCAGAAGAAGTCACAGGTTTTTAGTTTCTGTTTATGGGAAATGAACATCTACATTTAATTCATCCCCAATGTTTCTGTGATTTGATTGCTTTGTTAGGACCTGTGTCTTGAATCCATAAAGGGAAATAAGATACTGGTGCACCTAGCTGGATGTTAACTTTAGGGAAGCTCTGTCTATGCCAGAACAGCAGGACTGAAACCGTGTTTTAGGAGTGTGTGAAGTCAAGTGATCCCACATGCCAGGCTCAGAGGAGATGCCTTTCAACACTCCTTCCCTGCTACCTTCCTTTCCCCTCATTGACCCTGTTCTCAATGTGAAGTTCTTGTAGTGTGCAGTATTTTGTGTTCAGGAGTAAGATGTCAAGCGGTTTTGTAGCTAGGTAAGGTACACAAGAGCTGCCAAATCAGCTCCTTGAAATCTTAATAGCCTGCCTGCCAGTTGTTGATGCTGTGGATCAGCCCTTTGGGCACACCTCTAACCACAGTGCCAGACAGTGTCCACCTCCTGCAGCTACAGATGCTCTGGCTAGAAGAAAATGGAACAAAAGTCAGTGGTGACGTTTGAAATGCAAGCTCTGGTTTGTAGAAGCAATCTCTTTGCTGCTTGGAGGGAGGAAAGAGTAGAGGTGAGCCTGTTGCAGTTCTTGCAGGCAACTAGGCTGTGATTTAATGGGTTTAGGCATAAGTAAAGAGAAGAGCAAAGAATAAATAGAAATAACCAAGAATTAAAAAAAAACATTACAGACCCCAAGCAGTTTCTCTTGTAGAGTGGTCTACAGTTTTACAGGGTTTAGCCCTTCTCTCTCTCTCTAACTTCCAGGGCAGTTGAAGAGTAAGCTGGCACTTTGCTCTGGTGCCTGGCCAAAGGTCAGTCCCTGCAATTTAAATAGGAATGACATCCACTGTGCTGTTCCTTTCACAGCAAGCCCCACAGAGTGCTAGACAAGAAATGTGACTTCTGTGTTCTTAACCCACTGTATACACCTGTTGGGTACCTGGCTGTAGTAGTAGTTGCCTTAAGGGAGTCTTCAGAGAGGGTCACAAATTAATTTTTGTGTTGCCAATGTACATCAAAACAAAACCACTGTTAGTGGGAGGGGAAAAAGAACCCATCCAAGCGTTGTGTGCCCTAACACCCATGCACATTTCTGCCTGCTTTATGATAACTTATGAAAATTTTCAGTGTTACTGATGTTATGAGTTAGCTGTACTTGGAAAGAAAAAAAAGCAACTGTCTTTATGAATGGAATTAAAGTTCTTCCCTTGGAAATGCCTATCTGTAGTCAGATTGTTTGTTAAGCTGTCTCTCCATCATCTTCTTTCTTTGAAATCTAGCAAACTCAACTAGGGCTGATAGCATTTGGCACATGCGTGCAACATCAGGCCTCTCAGAAAAGAGCCTCCTCTTTCAAAGTGAGCTGTAAAGTATTAATGTCTACAAACTTACTGAGTACTGTGCTGAATGACCCCAGTATCTACCCAGACTGAAATCATAATGATGTTTGAGTGTAAGATTTACCTCACAGCATCAGCTCCATGCTGACTTTTGAGACAAGCAAAAATTAACTAAGTACTGAAGTTGGGGGAAAAGAAATGAACAAGGTGGTAAACTACGTTTACTGCTGAGTCTTTAATATCACTTGATCTGGAAAGGTCAGACGATCGGTTTTGAAACTTCTGTCAGTAAAGTACTCAGTAAAATCCTGAGCCCAAGGCAGGGTTGGACAGGCCGAGGCTGGAGGCAGGCCCTGCAGCAGGACTCCATCTCCCGCCCTGCCCCGCGCGGCCAACCGCCGCCATTTGAACCGAGCCATGGCGGCAGAGTGTTTGCCCGAGGAGTGGCGTCTCTACCTTGTTTCCAACCGTGCTGCTACCTTCCACAACTGGCCCTTCACTGAGGGCTGCGCCTGCACCCCCGAACAGGTGAGTCTGAGGGGGGTGGGAAGGGGGGTCCGAGGTGGTGAGCGGGGCCGGGCGCGGCGCGGTCGGTACTGACGGGGTCTTGCCGCTCTCCCTCTGCGCACAGATGGCGGCGGCAGGTTTCGTGCATTGCCCCAGTGAGAACGGCCCCGATGTGGCGCAGTGCTTCTTCTGCTTCAAAGAACTAGAGGGGTGGGAGCCCGACGACGACCCCCTGTGAGTAATGGATGGTGGTGGGTGGGTTTCTCCCAGTCTCTTTTCCCCGATCGGTGTCCAGGAGGGAGCGGCAGAGGTGTGCTTGGCGAGGAAGAGTGGCTGCGTGTGTCTTGTGGTGAGCTGCCTTCTATTCTTTTTCCGTTTTTCAGGGAGGAGCACAAAAAACATTCTGCCGGCTGTGCTTTTCTTTCCCTTGAGAAAGATCCTACTCACCTGACGCTGCAGGAGTTCCTGAAGCTGGACAAAGAACGAATGAAAAATGCAATTGTATGTACACATAAGGCACTACCATGTTTTGCTGCACCCCCGTTATTTAGTTTCTAGTATTGGGGTTCTTTAGCTGGCTTACAGTGCTGTCAGAGTGGTTTGTTGCTCTCTGACGTGTGCTGGGTCAGATGGTGTGTGGCCTTTCCTGCTTTTCAGGCTTTGCCTTAAAAGAGATGTAGTGTGCTTTCCTCCTGAAGCTGAATGATGCTGGATGTAGCAGTAGACGGTAATGTATTGCTTTTATTCTTTGCAGAAGAAAGAACTTTCTCAGAAGGTGACTGAGGTTGAAGATACAGCCAAGAGCGTGCGTCGGGAGATAAATAATCTGGTCTCCTAGCTTCTCACTTCCCAGTGACATCTGTCTTGTAGGTGTGCTCTGGCACTGCCACTTTGGCTGTTTCCTGAAACTGCTTTCAGAATGGCCATCTCTGGGAGAAGCAGACTGAACTCTCCTTCACTCACCTGACTGTCTGGGAAGTTCTTGCAGTTTGATGCACTGCATCTGTAATAATTTTCTGCAGGGGTTCTCTTATTCTTCCTGTTGGGTTTATTATGGATTACTGCTCTTGGGTTTATTTGTTCTATGTTTTCAAACGCAGCTATTTCCATTTTGGGGATGCTGGTAGCTCTGGTGGACAAACTTGTGTTTTTTGCAAAAGTTAGCAGGCACTTCTGTTTTTATACTGAATATACCAATGCTTTTGTATACTTCTAGAAATAAAAAGGGGAAGGATTGTGGCTGATAATGTCTACTTATCCCAGATCTTAAGTGTGCCTGGTAAACATCTGTTGGTAGTTGGTTGCTGCCTCAGGTTGATGTATTTATAAATAAAAATTGAAGACAAAATGGCAGAGCAGTTTTCTCAGTTTTCTGGAGGAAAAGAATCTGACCTTTAATGCTGTGAGCTGCACTGAATATAGTTTTAACTGCCAAATGGAAGATAAGCTATTGAATTGATCTGAGGTCTTTTCCAACCATAATGATTCTAAGTACAGCTTGCAGTGCTAGTGCTCAAGTGTCAAACTGTCTTAAGCAGTGTTCAGCAGGTCTCCTGAAAATGTCCTTGTGCCGTGGAAGGTTTGGTTGGTTCCTTTCCTTGCACAAGTTTGGAAAGGAGATGTTACAGGACAGAGCAGAGTCAGTGAAGAATTGTGCCCTGAACTGCTGGGGGGAAATGGGGGAAATCTTGTACAAAATATTTGGCTGTTACAGGTTGTGAAGTCTGTAGCCAGAACCAGACATGCACTTAGCTTCTCCCAGACACAGAGAATGTCTAGTTCCATCTTGGAAGAGGCTGTTAACAATCACACACTGGCAAGATCAATGTTCCTAGGTGGTGTTGAGTTTGTCCAGTGTTCCCTATCCTAGCTTACTTGCTAACAATGAAATAACTTCATTATTTTTAGCTGTAACAGCCAAATCATATGCTGTTTTCCCCTTTGCATTCTTTTTTTATGCTTGCATAGCAGCTGTAAATCAAGAACAATTGGTTTAAGTTACTTAAATTCATTCCAAGTTAGTGAAATTAGTGAAGTAGCTTGCAGGTAAATGATGTAGAGTAACTTCAGAATTTGTGGCTGCCTTTTCCTGCAGGGACACAGCTGTGAGATAAGAGTGCTGAGCCTTGGGCAGGCTCTGGCCCTTCAGTATTGCCACATAGACCTGTGCAAGCAGACTGGGTGACCAGCAGCTGAGCTAGAGCCCCTGCTACAGAACTTACCCTAACAGGACTTGGATGCACTCCTCTCCCTCTGTTCCAAACCACGGCCTCCTGGAGAGCAGTGTTGCTGTGTCTGCCTAGGAGGGATGAGCAGTGTGCTTATTACCTAAGGAAATGGTCCTGGTAACTGAAAAAGTGTTCTAGCAAATAAAGGGAAATGAATAGGAGGATACAGGACTTGTGATTTTTTTGTGGGATAGGCTTGAGTGTGGTTTATTAAGTTAAAGTGGGTCAGGGAAGGAGCTGAATAGAAGAGCAGCTTCCTAACAGAAATTAGGAGACATTTTCAAAGCTGGTAACTGAAAGGAGAACTGTGATTACTATTGTCTTTGCTCAGCTGCAGGTTTGCTTTTGGTTTTGTTTAAATGTAGAAGGAGCTCCTCAATTAGAGAGTTGTGGAGAAGGGGTGTGAGGTTAATTCTCTCTAAAACTGGAGCACAGACTTCAAAAGACCCGAGGCAGAGAATCAGTGTGTGCTCACGGCCCTGACTGCTGGTCAATGTCAGCATCCTGCACCAGAAGGGAGATTGCCTCTGCTTGCTTATGAAGGACAGCAGCTGGGAGAGCAGGTCGGTCCTCATTGCTGGTGCAGTTTGGGTCAGCTCCCTGGAACACACAGGAGAGGGAGGGTGAGTCAAAGTCATCAAGATTTTTCAGCTTCTGCCTTGCTTTAATATTATGCCAGTTTAAGTTGGCAAATGGACTTGATGCTCAAGGCAGAGGAATGTTCAAATTGCCTGGAATTAATTGTTTCTTCCTGTTTCTTCTGAAAGTGTTTACCATCTCCTAGCTCAAAGCCAGAGGAAATGTATATAAGAGCAGTGAAACTAGGTCCCATGGTGAGGATGCACTTTACCACACAGCAAAAACATAGAGGTTAATGTTTGCTTTTGCTAAGCAGAGGACTTGACTCTGAACTATGAAATACATTTTTCTTTCTGTATGGCCTTGACAAACCCATTGAATGCCTTATACACCAGGTATGTATATAACTGTAAAATAGATTGTTTCCTTTCTAAAATGCTTTTTCAGTCTGAAGACAGTCAGTTGTATTGCAAGGATGTTGCCTCCCAAGCATAGAGTTGAAGTTTGATGCCAGGCTAATATTCACACAGTATGTGGTCAAACAGCTGGAAAGGGAAACTTCAGCAGGCAATAACTTACTTCACTGAGCAACTGCTCTACCAAGGTGATTTTTCCTTTCCCATTTGGAGCCAGTTCATCTAGTAGCTGTCTGGACTCTGACTGTGAAAAGGAGGAAAACTGCCAGTAACATTTCAGATAGTGCAAATACAAGTGGGTGGGCTGTGTTCTGCCTTTGAGTAAAGGTGCAAAATGCATGAATGCAGTGTAGCTGAGCCTCAGCATTACTAAGCTATGACCCTTGGGGAGTATCTTTCCTACCTTAAGCAAGTGCTGGGTAGTCTAGACTGCAGTATCTGGTATCTCACTACTGGGGTCTCGATTCAGTAAAAGTATCTCCAAGTGATCTGCTCAGCACAGTGAAATTGAACATGGACCAAGTTCTTTGCTATAGGATTAAGGGTTGAAACTTCCAGAACTTGTGGAAGTATTTTATTTACAGAATGAATGTTTTACCTCACAAAGGTTAGCTGACTAAATCTTAAACCAAAAAAACCCCAAACAACAGAACCTAAAACCTTTTATTTCTCCCCAGCCTTCAACCTCCTTCTCCCTTTTTGAAAGCCCAATCACTTACCAAGCATTTTTATCTCTGGACTCATATCAACAAAGCTCTTTATCTCCTTCCACCTGTTGAGTTGGCTAACTGATCCAAGCTTAGATTAAAGAACACTTCCCTTCTGACATTTTCTATGCCATTACTGACAATCCATTTAGTAGGCAATGCTTCCAGAATATTTGGTCTCTAGTGGAAGTAAAGCCTTGCTTCTTGGATTAGATTAGCCCTCAGTTGTGCTGACATCTCAGCTTGATGGGAAAACACAGTTGACTTAAAAGCTTATTGCATAGATCATCTGTCTAGTTCACAGACTTAACAGTAGCTCTAGCACAGCCAAGGGTATGTCCTTTGGAGTCAAACCAAGTAGTAAGGTCAAGGGATGATGATCTGCCTCCATCTGATGTTGCTTCTGAGAAAAACTTGTAACAAAATCAGTCTACAACAGTCTTTAGGCCTAATGCTATGTCAGTAAAGCAGAATGGGTCCAAAAACCAGAGCAACAGTCTGCTTAAGCTCTTAGAAGGAAATTTCCAGTTCTGTAATAAATGTGACTTACCAATGCTCAGGTTTTATGTTAAGTTGGACTTTTGTCCTATTCCCTCAGCCCCAGTCAGTGTTAAAAGCTTTCTATTTTTACCCTTGGATGCCCTCCTTCATATTAGTGCTGCTCTATAGGTAGCTTTTTCTGTACTGGCAGAAGATACATGTGGGGAGCTTGTCAGCTTTTTCTGTAAGTGTTCTTGACTTTGTTCTCTTTATTTTGCCTCTTGAATAGAAAAGATAATGATCATTGCCTACCAGAAAGGGAAACAAGTGTTAATTCTAAGCAATGTGAGTATCCTAAAAAGAACTTGGGGGAGACATCTGGAAATAATTTATCCACAAAAATATTTTGTGTTGAAATCAAAGCAATATTTATTTGTTTTCTACAAGAGAAAGTGATGAAATACTTGTTGCAGATCAGACTGGTTTTAACAAAAGGTTTACACTCAGGCAGTCTTAAAATCTTGCTATTTTGAAATGAAGACTGAATGAAATGGGGAGGTGGGGGCAGGGCTGAAGCTTTTTTTAACTAGCTGCAGTTATTCAACAATCTTGATTCAGATTCATGAATTGTTTTGACCAAAAACCTTCCAATTTCTCAGTGTTGTTTGACTCCCAGATACTTCAGAACAAGACAGGAGGACTCTGAGTTGATATGCATGTCCATTTTTAAGAGACATAATCAAGGTGCAGGAGGGTTGCTGGTGCTGTTAGCATGTCTGGAATCCCAGTCCCCTTAGGGACACTCCCCAGAACCATCTCGTGGTGCCATGGCTGCCTCTTGCCAAGCCTCAGGCTGAAAGCACAAAATGGACAAAACTTACACAGGAACTGAAGTATGTCAGATGATACTGGGGGTTTCTGGCTTCTGATGTTGACTTTACAACTAGTTGATTTAATGACAAACTAAGTCCAATAGGAGATGGCTAAACTGCTGAGCTATTCCTGACAGCAATAGGAGATGCAAGTTAAGCATCTCTGGTTAATGTATTTTGGCATTTCTTCCCCTTGCCAAATGTGCCACAGCTGAAGTCCCTGTCACAGCTCAAAAGCAGAGACAACATTAACATTTATGGCTCCTCTTGGCAACGAACATGCAAAGCACCTTAAGTTTTATCAATGTAATAAAACCACTGCTTTGAGCTGTGGCTGCAGTTCACTGGCCTCTTCCTCAGTCCTCTAGGGAGGAAGCATTCCCATGAATTTTTGACAGTCTGTACATTGCTTAAATCTCAACTCAGCCACATTATGAGAATCAAAGATCTACATTTATATTTATGATCTATAAATAGTTAAGATCTAGTTAAAGATCTGTATTTATGACTACTATACTTATGATCTATCATAAAGATGGGAGGGCAGGGAGAAATCTCACCAGAAGTAGTTTGACTGCCATCCTGTCCATCTGTTACAGTGTTCAGGTAGTGACTGCTGAACTTCACAGATTTACTAGTATGAGTTTTCTGTAGAATCATCAAATGCAGGAAGTTAATAAGATTCATCATGGAATGCTGTTACAATCTTAGTAGCACAAAACAACTCTGTTGCAGATGAAAATATATAGGCTTTTAATAACAGTCTCCAATTAGCACAGGACAAATGATTATGGTAGAATCATAGAATGTCCTGAGTTGGAAAGGACCCACCAGGACCCCTGAGCCCAACTCTGTCTATGCACAGGATAACGCCAAAAATCACACCACCTGCCTGAGGGTGTTGTCCAAATGCTTCTTGAAATGTTTTATGTTATTGTATGAAACTGTGAGCCATCTAGTTGCCTTGCAATGGAAGACAAACTGCAAGAAGGCATCTTGTAGGAAAAAACCATCAGGGTAGACTTGCAATTTGCATTACACGTGAGGCTTTTGTCACGTACAGTTAGCAGGAGCTGTGGCAAACCTTATCTCCAAACTAGTGGAAATTACTGAGGTGGTTTTTTAAGAGCACAGTTTGCAGATTGAAGAAAAGGAGGCTCTAAGGTCAAGACCTAAGGAGTGCTCAAATCATCCAACATCAGCTGAATGAAGAATTTTAATATTAGTAGCAAAGTAACAAAATGCAAGAGGATGGCAGCATAACCATGAAGGCTGGCTTAATCAGACAACAGCCAGTTCCAAGAGAATTCTTTTTAAGCAATGAGTTAACAACCTCTGATCAGAAGAATTTCTTGTTTAGACCTGAATTTAAAATATATCAGTGTTACAGTTATTGGTCTAACAACAGCTTCTACCATCTACCTGACAATGGGGCTCATCTCCTGAACTGACCTTGTTAATAGCAAGAGCATAATTCAGTGTAATAGTGACTTCATAGTCATCCTCACAGATGGCAGCAGAATTAATCTAGAGGGGAAGAGCAGCTGTTAGTGTCTCTTACAAAAAGTACACAGAAATTTTAGGAATAAGTCTGCCTGGTGATGTTTATTATGGAGCCAATACATAAAATCACACATGTGGCCTTTGCCTACTTGTGCTACTGCACCCACAGTCCCACCACCAGCTGAGCAAGGGGCAGGTGCTGTTACCAGTAACTGGAAATACCTGGATGGCTGAAATGCCAAATGAATCCAAAAGATGTCATAATACTACATTTCATGAAAGTTCAGTCATTTTGCACCCAGCTCTTGCAGCTATGTTGTTCTTAGGACTCCCTACTCCAGGAGAACTGGTTGCTGCTTTACTTATACCAGTCTGCAGAAGCACAATCTGCAGTAAAATGTGGGGAGTCATTGAGATCATAGTGCTGGCAAGAAGACTATTGAAGTTGTACAAAAAGGAGTGCACAGGGGACTATAAAGAAGTGGAACAAAGCTGGCATGGTTCTATTGCAGCAGGTTGAGAGTTTTGAGACAAGGTTGATTATATTCCTCATCCACATGAAAACTGAAAAAGCATTAAAGCCAGATAGTTGGCAGCTACTTTGAATCACTTCTGTTACTTTTGGGGCCAGTGTTTGGATGACAAAGGGCCAAGAAGCAGCAGGAATACCTTTTTCTAGCCAATTTAATATTTTTCAGGCATATCCTTTTGAATCCTGTAGCAAAGGAAAGAAGTTGCAGTGGACCTCTACTTCAGCTTCACCAGGCGGATTTCTTATATACCTGTACTTGTACTACAGCTTCTGAAGGTATTGGTGGAGCCACTAGGTCTCAGTGGGTGTAGAATTCAGACACAAGCATCTGATGGAGTCTCATACCTCCCAGAAGTGTAACCTGCCAAATGACAGTTAGCTTTCTAACCCCAAAGTATTCACAAACGTTTCTGGGCTTGTTTCTGTATGCTAACACTGGGGATTTTTTACTGGTGTGTCACAGTAGTGGAGACTTGGGTAAGACACTGGGACAAGGCTTCCCAGTAGCTATGCCAGTTCAAGAAGTTCCCACCCCTACTTCTGCCTGCCTCCCACTTCCAGCTGCTTACTGCCAATCTACTTGTATACTAGCACTGATGCCAAATTTTTTTTCCTCCAGGGCTGTTTTTAGCCTGGGTCAGTTCCTGATCCAGTCCACAGGACATTGCCACAAGCAGTTGTGCTGGCAGCACTTAGGAAGCAGTGTGAGGGGATGCAAGTCCCTAACCCAGCAGGGCTGCCCAAGAAAGCCATACATTACTGTAGCTGAACAGCAAAGATAATTGAGCACAGAAATGGACTGCCTGGGGCAATTGTGAAATCTCCATTGTTGGTGAGTTTGAAAATCTTCAAGACAAATGTCTGTCAGGAACAGTTTAGGCAGAGTTGATCCTCCCTTGGGACTGGAACCAAATGATCTCTGTTATACCAGCCCTATCTTCTAGGATTCTTTAGGAAGCAGTTTCCACCTTCTTGCTATCACCCCTTTAATTATTTTAATGCAGTGTGACATTCTGAAGACTACATCTGCAGTAAGAAAAGCAGTACCCTGCTCCTGTAGCACTGGGACACTTTACACTACTACATCCAAAGAAAATTGCTGCTATCTGGTATAATCCAGCCTGGAGCAGAGGTGAGCATAGCATTTAAATCCCATTGCTAGCAGGGTTTATTTAACTAAGCACCTACAGAGATGTCAGTGATCTCTTCTTTTTCTTGGTTGCCTGCTGTGGGATACTATAAAAGCAGCTGAGCAAGGGTTTTCTGGCTTCTAGCACTTCTTTTATAGCTGTGAGATGAGAGAAGAACAGAAACTGCCATAGGAAAGAAAGCAGAAAAAAATCTTCAGTAAAAGACTGAGCAAAAAAATGTAACAACAGAACAAAACAAATTACACACACAAACAGATCAAGGTATAAGGAAAAGGAAGACATTTGTTTTTCCAGTGTTTATCTAGCAGCTACTAGAATATTTTCATGAGACTCCCTTGGCAGACACTACTCACAGGCTCCTTCCTACCTTTCCCATCCGAGGTTCTCCAATCAGTGCTCTGAATTCAAGGTTGTTCTGAGCATAGCTTCTAAGGTGAGCACAGACATGATCCAGCTGTTTTCTCCAGTAACCTGAGCAGAGAGAGTTAACCAGGAGAAAAATCCCTAAAGTTGTGATGAACATTTCTTTTACTCATGTGATGGGTGATTTAAAAGAAAGCATATTTTCACTGAGACCAAACAAAAAAAAAGCTGTTGGAAAATTCATCTAATCAAGAAAATGAGAAGCAAGTTCTGCCCTAAAAAAGGTGAAATACTGTCTCCTCCATAGGTTATAATTCATTCCTGGGGCATCTCTATTTACAACAAAACTGTGTCTCCAAATTGTCTTTGGGAAGAAGAGCTGGCCCTGAGTGAAGAGAATCTCACACTATTCCTGATCATAAATTTAGAATTAAAGAAATAATGGACTCATCTGGCATATATAAACAAGATTTTCCTGGAGATAGCATACTGTCTTGTTGATACATGTAGTTTGAAGCTATGTATACACCCCCACATCAAGGAAAGGGAACAGCAAGAAAGACCTAACTGTAACAGACATTTATTGATTTATAAAATTAAATATATTCCTCAGTCCTTGGCAGAGTCTAAGGAAGAACACATTACACAGTGCAATATCAACAGTTATCTCTGCTAAATGGATAAAAATTAACACAGTTCAAAAGCAGTTCAGAATTTCTTCCTAACCCTTCCCAGGGAAAAGAGTTCTCACCAGTCAAGAGCTGTACTTCTGATACCTGAAGCTTCAGTGTTACTCTTCATTTATCTCAGAACTATTATGGGCCAATCCTTTCTTATCTCTGACTAAATTAAGCTCCCTGACATGTTGAGTCAAGTGCTGTATTTCCTACAGTGATGGCTAAGAGAACATGCCACATTTCAGAGCAAGGGAGCAGGAAAGCATATTTCCCTAGAAGTAATTTTACAAATAAAATAGTCAAGACAGGGATTTCTAACAGCCATTAGCAACTTTTTCTACCCAACAGATAAATAATTCTGATAACAGCCTGAGGGGTTGATCCTCTGATTGTAGAAATGAGAGGTGGAAAAGCAGATCAAAGAAAGTATCAGCTCCTCCAAACCATGTTTTGATGCTGTAGTGATTTAAAATTAACTTACTCTCCACACTACACAGCTGGACTGCCCTGTGAGATTAAAGACTATTTTACAAACTGGGCCATTTATTGGGTCCCTAATAATACTGATGGACTGTCTTCAAGGGTTTGGGATCCACAAAGCTGAAGTTTTCCTAGGAGAGTAAAACTAAAATCTCAAAACTGCAATAATGACAGCAAACAGTCAAGTGATTGCACAAAGAACTAACTGACCAAAGCAGGGACTGTGAAACAGAGTCATCTGCAGTACTGATACAGGAGCCTGTGCATGGACAAGCTCTGCAATGAGCAATACAGATGTACTGCCTTATCCTATTTTTCCAGAACTATGATCCTCTGTGTCCCAGAAATGTGTTTAACAATACTCCTAGCAGGGGCTATGGCAGTTCTGATTGAACTTCATATTGTGGAGGGCTTGGAGAGTGATGGGAGGTGGAGTGAGGGTTCTGTAGTTTCCATTTAAAATATAGGACACCTCCCCCTGCTCTTATAGGATCTGAGGAAATCAAGCTCCTAGAAAATTAATAAGGCTGCACAGGGGTCACTAGTCAAAATTTTGCTATTGCTGATAGGCTTTCTTCTAGCTATTGATGGAGATCAGTAGTTGAATCCTAGGGCACTGCATTTACAAGTGACTGGTGGAAAGACAGACTTGCAAAGATGTAAATCAGTAAAAGTAAAGATGTAAATCCTCCTGATAGCACATTCTACAGACTATAATCTTTTCAAGAAGAAACAAGGTCATTAGAAAACATTAAACTCCTAACCTTTCCCAGGACTAATGGCTGTCAGGAGAGGCTTATGATCACTCATCTTTTCCAGCTTTTCTTTTTGTGAAATCAGCTCAAGCTGCTTCTTTTCCAGCAGTCTGCTAGATGGGTAAAAAAGTCCAATGGTTTGGGTTCCTTTATCTTCTCTTTCTTTTAGTTCTGCCCTTGATTTGGGCAAGGAAATGGGAAGAGGCTGCCAGGCACCTTGAGCTTGAAATTGTTGAGCCTGTGGGGGGTGTAGGGGAAGGAAAAGTGTAAGTAATATAACTTGATATAATTAAGTGGCTTACAAGCAGAAATTAACTATAACAGTATACAAAATTGTAAAGGAATGAAAAAGCTAGCAGGAAGAATCATTAGCAATTCACAGAATCATTAAGGTTGGAAGAGACCCTCTAAGATCATCAAATCCAGCCATAAATTCTTGATTTTAATTACCAGTGTGTAATGATGATGCAACAACTAATCACAAATACTCAAGCCAAAGTCTTGAGCAGAATGACACACATGCTTTTGTAGGTTAAAAGCTGCCCTTGCTAGATACTCTGGTCTGTCTCAAAACTGTCTTTTAAAAACAGTGTTACCTATGCATGAAAGAAGAACTTGTGTCATCAGGACACAAACAATTCACAAGTAATAAGACAAAAGTACTTAAAGAGCTAAGATTTTTGAAAAGCTATTTAGAAGAAGGCTGGATTAAGACCTTTGGCTAAGGCTACTTTTTGGCAGAAAGCAGTTCTCAAACATATTGTAGGTTTTACCCTCAGTGGGCTCCCAGACCACAACATCATCTCACAGAGGAAAGGAATGGAGTCGTGCCACTCCATTCCCACAGTGGACTGATCTTTTAGCTGTGTTCAAACCTAACTTTGTAATTCTGTGTGTATTACCTCAGAAACCCTCAGTGAGTGCCCAGCATCCATAAAACTGCCTCTCTGAGAATCCAGCCTTGAGGGGGGCTCGAGGTAAGCACCACAGGACCCACAGAAGCGAGCGTATGGATGGTTGCTGCTACCACACTTGAAACAAGCAAAGTAGGACGGAGGAGGTCCAGGCTGGAAAGTTCAATGAAACTCTTATCACTACAGAAACAGGTGATGCCATGGTTCAGGAATGATAAAAGCAGTAGTATGAATGTAAAAGAAGTCAAGTAGCACTACCTAAAGCCATTAGATTAGACATGTTAACTAGGATTCAAGATTGCCAACACACTGGCAGATGCAAGACAGTTAACTTTCAGATATCTCAGCACTATGCTATGGAGGCAAACATTTCTTCAGACAGATCTAGCATTAAGGTATGTTATTTTTTTAACATATACCTTCAAAAATACTTATTTTCTTTGGCAAAGCCCTGTAATTACTAGTCTGGTGTTCTCATACTGATTATTGACTGCAGTGCTCTCCAGTTCAGCTCTAACACTACCATCACCTCCCAAATCCCCTGCTACAGTACAGGACCAATGGTTATGGATGCATATAGTGAAGTGTTCCAAATGTTATGTAGACTCAGCTCACAGAAGGAGTGTGATCATACACTGAAACACTATACCTATAAAAATACATGCTAAGGGAAATTGTTTACACTGATTGTACCACACAAAAGCTCTACTGAGCAGCAGTTAAGTATTTGTCTTTACTGAAGTTAATGAGGCCTTCAGCCAAAAAAATTGCATGGATCATCTCATCTCTGGTAATTGCCTGTACAGGTGATCCCAGACCAGATTAGTTATGGGCAAACTTGCATTAGGTTAGCCTGTATTTAAACCTTTGATGGGTAAGTTACTTGGGCAGATTACATGGCTAATGCATCTCAGCTGATGCAATCAAATGTGTATTAACTGACAAGTTTTGCAAAGATTAGTTTGAAATTACAGCAGGTCACAGATGAGTAAAAGACATTTATCACCACAGAGATGGAGAGCACGTGCCTTGGCTCCACACCAGTCACAGAAACGAGCATCACAGTGGTTAACACGGTTGCATTTTGAGCATGAAACTGTCTTCTCTTCCTGGCTGTGGTAAGGAGGGGGAGTGTCTCCTCCAAACAGGGGCTAATAAAACAAAACAAGCATTAGGGAGAAAATACTTCTTATGAAGAAAAGTTCAAAAGCCAAATAAGGGGAGAGAGGAAAGCAAGCTACTTTGATGACATTACATAATATTCAGCCTAAAAGAATTATCTCAGCTGAGAGTAAGCAATAGACTGACTGGGCTCTAACATGGAATTTTTTTTTATTACAAAACCACAGTAAAATGTGGCATTAATTAATTTTAATGTATTTTAAGCAGAATTAGTGCCAAAAAATATATTTCTTTCTCAATGGTATTATTGCTGCAAGAAGCCTTACCTTCTGTATTTCAGGCAGTTTGCTTTCACACGTCACACAGTGTTTATGGTGAAGAGGATTTCCTGTGCCACATGCCAGACAGATTACTTTACCCTAAAAAAGGGAAAGAATATATTTCACATGGTATTTGAAAACTGATCAACAAAAAGAAAAGGACTTGACCTTACATAGTGCTCTGGTTATTCAGCCCTGCCTATAAAAGAGATCCTTCGAGTCTGTGCTGTGGGCTCAGACTTTAGTTAAGCCATATTGCCTGCTCATCACAAAGCTACATATCCTGTTGGCTTTGAGTACAGTCCCCTCAGGACATCTAGCATCAATACCTCTAGATCTAGTGTACTAGTGTAGGTTTGCTTAGTCACTGCATTCACACAATACAGATAATCCAGTATCTGTAAAGAAAAATGTTATTACTAATGATAATATAATACCATGAGGCTGCACTAAAAGATATTATCACAGTCACTATCAACAAGTGACTTGCCACCAGGGTTAAGAATAAGAAGTCTGATATTTTGATTACTGGCACCAGTTAGTTCAGGTTTGTCTTTGCACTTACGTGAAGGTGCACAAAACATTAAATTTGGGTTAACATCTATAATCTGCTTTGACATCAAGCTGATAACTGCCTCAGATTATGAATCTCCTTTGTTATTTGATAGTCTCCAGGCAATAGTTTCCTTCATACAGCCCAAGCTGGATCAAAATATTTGTAATGAAGCCACCTGTCAGAAAAATGCATGCCAGGAGATAAGTTGCTCTTTTGTTATATTTATTCTCAATTACCTTTATGCAGTTGTTGGTTTGAGGCTGCAGCTGTGGAGCTATTGGCGACTCACATACAATGCAAGTGGGTGTATTCATTGGCACAAGATGTTTGCATTCAAGACATGGTGCCAGCTGAAGCAAAAGTCACATCACAGCAAGTTAAGGACCATAATGAGATCATTAAGTTTATCATGAGATGTTCAGTATCGACATCCTCCTAATTGTGAACCTAATCTAAACAGGTGGTGAATATTCTCAGTCATCACTTGAAACTACAGCATTGCCCAGGATAAAAATCTTTCTGATTATACAGAAAAAAACCCAAAACCACACAAACAAAACCCACCATTGACTTACTAGATCAGGTTATTATCTCTTGAGAAGAACTTGGAGGTAGCTACAGGCATCACTGTAAAAACTTGGTGCTCTTACCCATGGCCAGACATGCCATTGTTTTAGGTTTCAGGCATATTAAATGTACCTTCTCCAGCTGTAATATAAGCACTAGCTACTAACTAACTGCCTGCAGCAGTCAGCACTGAACTAATATGCAAAGGCAGGTCCTGAAGATGTGATTGTTGTTGTTGCAGGATGAGGAGGGATCTGAAATTGGTAATGTTTCCTGACACAGGTGAATAAAATACCATTTATTGTTATCCTTATTAAAATATATGGCACTCTCAGCAATCTGTGGTTACTTTAGCCCATCACTGAAGAATGACATTGGGTGCACTGCCACAAGTATGGAACAAAAGAAAACAATCAGAACAGAACTTCCAAAATGGAAGTGTGACTGAATAATGGTTTTGCCAACAGTGACTGTGTAATTTGCAGAGGAAGTTGATTTCTTCAGAGATGATTTGTTGAGTGCTGGATGTTTTGCTGACCTGTGCTCCTTCAGGGGGTGGGAAGCGACGTACTGGCACAGGTGGGATAGGAGATCCACACTCCTGACAGAAGTGAGCCAAGGGGTCAGACAGGCGAGGTGCAGAGCAGTGTGCACATCTGAAAATAACAGCAAACTGCCTGAGCTTGCTTTGGAATTGTACTGCTGCATAATCAGGAGTAATCTGGATCTTGCTGGGACAGGTCTTAGGCCACTGATCTCTGATTTGTGCTTTCCAAGTTACGGTGGTCCACCAGACCATACCCCAGCCTCTAGGAACTCTCAGCAAGGTTCTGAACACTCTCCAGAGCTCTGCAATGTAGAAACCTCTCAGGCTGCTATGGACTTTCATACTTTCTTCCTCAAAATGTGAGGTAAACAAGTCTCCTGACACACAATGTGTATCAGACCTCACTGCTTCAACATGGGGAACCACTGATGGAGATCACATCACCCTTTCAATGCTGATAAGCATTAGCATTTTGTGAGGCTGCTCCAGTGAGCAGTTTTCACCTACAGCAGTAAGGGCTGTACTCTAATTTGAAAAGACAGCTTTTCCTCTTCTCTGACAGCTGTTAGGAATTATTTTGATTTTAAGGATGATAAGATGGTTGATAACTGTGTACAGTGAAATGTAAATGAAAGTATACATAAGAAAATTTTCAAAGCCCTTCCTAGATCATAATCTCCAGTTATGAGCCAGTCTGTGTCTTTGCTTTCCTCATTTTCATAGAGCCCAACAGCATGAGCAACTTGGTTACAAAGCACAATTGCTCAGTTACTTTCCAAGGACAATTATGTTAAAAGGAGAAGTCACTTACTTGAGGAAATCTGTTTCCTTCTGGATCCTTGACACCTGTGTGCTCACTAAGCTTTTCTGGCTGGTCACTGCAGAAGAACTAGCAAACTGAAATAAAGGTAATTCTTTAGCCTCAGTAAGTGAGACTAGCACAATGTTTACACTGAGGGTGGTGAGGCACTGTCCCAGGCTGCCTAGAGAGGTGGTGGATGTCCCATCCCTGGAACCATTCTAGGCCAGGTTGTCTGGCACTCTAAGCAACCTGATCTAGTTAACAGGTGTCCCTGTTCACTGCAGAGGGCTTGGACTAGGTGACCTCTAGAAGTCCCTTCCCACCCAAACATGCTATGATCCTGTGAAAATCAGCTACAGAAGTTATTTGAGACAAACTGCACTGAAAGGCATTGCTGTGAGGAACAGCTGCTACACTTGAGGCTCCCATGAGCTGCATTAAGGACCCAAGCTTCTTCCAGTAAAAATGTCTTATTATTCTAAGACAGTATTAATGAATATTAAGTTTTAAATATTAACTTGTCAACATATAGCAGTAAGTATGTGGTAATTACAGATTCAGCAATGTATTAGAAGATAATTAGGATAATTAGTTGGAACACAGGCATTGCGAATTTGCTTTGCCTGTTTTTATCCTTACTGATATCTGTGTACTGCTTTGGTCAGTCCTATTTCAGTGGGTAAATTTAAATTAGTACTGTGTAATGCATCCAAAGGCACCAATTTCTAAGAGATTATATGAGAATGGTCACAAATCTTCACACCTTTATATTTTTAGAGCTCAGTTCTGATGACAGCCTTTTACAGTTTTCCTCAACACCCCTTTGCTTACCTGTAATGACTCTGTTGGTGGAGCTGAGATGGATTCCTCTCTGTGCTCTGCTGTTTCCAAAGGACTGGCAAAGAGCTCTGGTCCTTGCATGGACCTGGGAGCAGTCTTTCTTCCTGTTTCCAAGTCTAAAATGACAATCCTGTTACTCTGCTGTCATTCACTTCATGCAGTTAACGTACCCCATCAATTGAACATTTTCTGGCACAAAGGGAAATACAGTCTAGGCCTTGTTAGCAGAAATGAATGACATTTTAATAGGTTTTTAAGAGGTAATGTGAAATGTATGGAAGCTATTTGTTTGTTCTCTATTTGCAGTGTTGAACAACTGCAATTGGAATTCCCAGAGGATATTCTGTCTTCTGAGATGGTTTTAAAATTACATCTATTTTACCAGGGCCATAAAAGGAAAACTTTACACTATTTTAAGCAAAGAGAGAAGTCTAGTTCAGTTTTATGAAATAATACTATACCTTGAAAATGTTGGGGTGCTTCACTCCAGGCAGGCTTGATTTGCCCATTCAATCCATTCTTCTTTGGATTTGCAGTAAACATTCCACCTTCCCTCTCCTAAAAAAGTAATTCCATTTGAATTCCAAATGAAATTTTTGGGTTTGCTCTGATCCTCCTCTGCTATAGTTATTATTAGTTTCAAAGCACATGGTTAAGGTATTTATTTTCGATGCAAGTGTTCAAAAAACTTAAATTATAAAAACATTTAAAAAATATTCAACCTGAATTGGGTATAAAAGGCAAGTGAAAGAAAAGATATGTCCCCTTGAAATTTTACTATCACAAAAAGGACCAAGGCAGAAGAGGTGGGCAGAGAGAAAAAATAAAGTATATTAGAAGTATAGGCAGTCAAGGCCACATCACACATCCAGCAATTTATATTCACACAGGAGGTTACAATTGCTACAACTCACCTGTGTGGTGATATCTTGTAGGAAATTCTTGCCATCATCTTCAACAGAGAAAAGAATGTTTGGTTGCTTCTCCTCTACCAGAAACACCTTTGTTACAACAGTACTCATCCTGCAGTCCCTGAAAATCAACATTCACAAAGCTGTGCCTATGCCACAAACCCATGTGCAGCAGCAAGTCCATCACTGCTGAGCATGGCTCATTTGCTCCATCTCTTCAAGCTTGTAAGTCATTATTTCAGTCTAATGAAACAAGTATAATCCTTGGCAATACTCTCAGGAACTCCTCTTTATTTTGTTGTGGGTTTTTTTGAGGAAGGGGGTTGGGAGTTGTTTTGTGGCTTTTTTGGTTGTTTGGTTTTTGTTTGTGGGTGTGGGTGTGGGGTTTTTGGGGGATTTTTTTTTTGTGTGTGTGTTTTTTTAAGTTTAAACTGTGGATGGTAAGAAGTTACCAATACAATATATGGATACTTTAATCATTCAGCATCTTTGACATGTAAAACTCTTGATATTCCTGCATCTGCTTTCTGGAGTAACTAGTGTTTGATAGCATTGCAGAAAATAGAGGAGAGCAAAACTTTTCTTTCACTCACAATATCATATTCATTTTCTAGTCAGACAACAGGTAGCATGCTATATATTTGATAAACAACTGTCATTCCCCAGGAAACAGCATACAAGTTCCTCTGGCATTTCTGATGATCACACTCAAAAGGATGAGCTCTAAGCATAGTATATTCAGTTTCTCACCCACAGCCTCTACAGATCATTGGCCTACATCCACAAGCCAGGAGACAAACATCCCAGAGATAATGAATCCACACAAACACCTGATGGATAAAAAGTGATATGAGAAAGTGAAGTCTGTGCAATCCAGGAAGATCACTTAGATTGCAGACTGGCTGGGGAAAGGGACGTCCCTCCTTCCTGAGGTATGGATTGCTTTAAACATGGTCCCAAGCCACAACTGAGATAGCTGTCCCTTGCCAAAATATGACTAAAATCAACCAGGATGCTTACTTTGTAACTGCCAGGGCCTTGACCATTATTTTCCCAACTGGTAGTATGATAGGACCCTTATACTTAAAAGTGTTATGCTCTCCATAGCCAGGTTTCCTAACGAGTTCTGGCTTACTTCCATCTAAAGTGTAATAAATAGAGACCTCAGGTGTATCTGAAAGACAGAGAAAGGAATTAGCCAAACTGTATTCAACCTGTGAAAACACTTCAAAGTACTCACTACTCTGCTTGACTTTTCTCACATAAACAAAATAAAGCAGTTCCAGAAATGACTGAGAGGTTGGGCCCAAAATGATTTCTCCCATGAAAAATTAGTTCCTCAAACACAATTTCATTTCTCTTCATAACATAGCTGTGCAGTGGTTTTGTCTGGAAACATTGTAATGTGCACTCATAAAAATCATAATTAAATGTAAACAAAAGTACAGAGACTGAGTTTCAAAGGAACACATAAGAAAAGGTTTTCCATAGAGTCAAAGCTCTTATTCATACCTGATTTTATTTCTAGGAGAGTGTTTGTGTCTATTTCATGTTTAGCCTTCCCTGGCAGAGGGATTCGAAGTGGAATGACCTGAGGAACTGAGACAGAGCCAGCTGTCATTTTCTCAGCAGTGATCTTTGAAAAACAAAAAGGCAGACAATAATTTTGCTAAGCAGAAGAATGCATTGAGAAATAGAGTCCTTTAAGTTTTCATTTGATTTTTTAAATTTTAATTTTTACAGTCCTTTGTTTCTCTTGAAAGAGAGAACACTGGATTCCTTAAACTGTTAGTTGTCACTAATGCATGTGTCCTGGTCTGGGTTAGAAGAGAACTAATTCTGTTCAGTGGTTTTAGTTCTTAGCTAAAGCTCCTCTAAGTAACTGCACTTTCTGAAACTAACAGCATATAGACACTGCCTGCTGCTAGCAGTGGTAAGGGCTAACGTTTAGATTTACTAATAGGGATTGGTATGTAAACCAAGGTCACTGCTAAATCTTGTGTCTCATGTTGAGGGGTGCAGAGTAAAAGCTGCACTGAGTAAAAGCTGCACCTACAGGGAGGAGCAGACAGGACAGGTGACCCTAAACTGACCAACTAAGTATTCCATCCCATATACATCATATTTCATACAAAACTGAGGGGCAGGTCCTTCTCCCCTCTTCTTCTTTTGCTCTTCAATGGTTGTCATCCAAGGAGAACTCTGTCTGTTCTGCCCTCGATCCTGATTCATAAGTTCCTGCATCCAGCACCAGGATCCAGCCCCTGAGCCTGGCTCCTGTCTGCTGCTGAGGCCTTCTGCTGTGGTATCAGTGGTGACAGTGACGTAGTTACCATCAAGGGGGGTTTGGGTTCGGCATTGGTTTTGTATGTATTTGTATATATTTCATTTTATCACTATTGTTACCATTAAAGTAATTTTAGTTTTCTTTTCCAGTCCACAAGTCTCTCTCTTATTCCCTTTTTCTTCCCATGGAGGGGGAGAGGGGGTAACAGGGAGTTTCTGTCACTGGGTTGGTGGTTGGCTCAGCTCTGACCCTCGACCGCATGATTTTCAAGTTGAAAAGGAGCAAGTTGCTAATTTCCATCACACTTCCCACTTATTCTTCTGTTTCAGAACCAAGAACAAAGTCTGAGATGAGCATTTTTGCTTTGCTTTGACTTTGGCCTTCCTTGCTCTAGTCTGATTTCTGCATTCTCAAGTGAAACAGCTTCAGCACATCAGTGATACATGGTAGGGGTGAGTAACAGCCAAGTACCTCCACCCTAGTCATGGCAGATGCAGAACCAGCCTCTTGTTTCATTGTGGCTAATTGGATATACACAAGATGTCCTGAAAAGGACTAAAGCAAGACAGCCATTGCTTAAGCTTATTTCAGCATTAAGAGCATACCTATAAAAGAGATGCCAAACTTGACTTATCATCATTTACATTGTCATTATCATGCCACATCAATTCAAGAATGAAAAATTGCCTTTGGATATAATAACATTTTACAATACTGAAAGATACACTGCACATCTTGGGAACTGATGCTTGGGGCCAGGAAACATGTCTACACTAGAAGGATTTGTTTTTGTAACCAACTCTTCAATCTTCCAGAAATGTCTCTTACGCAACTCCTCAATGCAGGCAGTCATGATTCAGCAAGGGAG
Organism: Galbula dea; assembly: GCA_013399015.1. Taxonomy (NCBI): domain Eukaryota; kingdom Metazoa; phylum Chordata; class Aves; order Piciformes; family Galbulidae; genus Galbula; species Galbula dea. The sequence continues at coordinate 5,779,862 of VWZX01008936.1, forward strand.
GTGCTTGTTAGTCCGTGCTCTCACTGGGGCTACGCTGAGGTAAGCCACAGTGCTGACTGCAGCTGTCCGTCTCCTTGGCTGCGCTGCCTGATGCAGCAGCTAAGGAGCGTGGGCAGTTCTCAGCCAAGCTCTCTTGGGCTGCATGCAGTGGCTCGGGAGACACAATGATGGGTGGATCATATCTTTACCTGTCGGCTCACCTGTCTTGAGGGGACAGGGAGTATTTTTCCTCAAGGACCTGCTCTTTGCACACCTGGACCAAAAGCAAGTGCCCCATTTCAGCCTTCTGAGAGCCCATCACTGGTGGGAGACAACCAGTCCTGCCAGCATCCCCAGCGTGCTTGGCGCCTGCCCAGCATGGGCTCTCTCCCTGCCTGCACTTGCCCTGCCCGATCAGGCCTTCTTTCCTGTCTCCTCCTGCCCACCCCACCCCATTCCATGGCTACTGTACAGCCCGTCACCCTGCTCGGTCCCGCTGCACAGCCCTGCCCATACCACTTGATCCCACTCCACCCTACAGCCCTGCCCACGGAACTTGCTCCCTGCTACTGAGCCCCTGCCCACCCTGCTCGATCCTAGCCACAGCCCTGCCCACTCAACTTGATCCCTGCTACGGAGCCCCTGCTCACCCTGCTCGATCCCAGCCACAGCCCTGCCCATCCAACTTGATACCTGCTAAGCCCCTGCCCACTCTTCGATCTCATCCCACAGCCCTGCCCATCCAACTCGATCCCAGCCCTCTCCACTGGATCCTTGCTACCGAGCCCCTTGCCCAACCCACTCGGTCCCAGCCCCTCGATCCCGGGTACCGCGACCTGCCCTCCCCACTAGATACCGGCTCGATCAGAGTCCCACTCCCATTACCACAGACGCCTTGGCCCGGCCGGTGCAGCGCCTTAGCCGATTGGTCTGCGTCCCCGGGGCGTAGCAACAGGCTCCGCCCCCTCATGCGTATCTCTGACGTCATCTGCCTGCGACGGACGTTGTGTCTTGGGAGGTTGTTGGGGTGCGTTAACGGCTGCTATGGCCGAGGTGAAAGTGAAGCCGGAGGTTCCCGATCCCATGGACATAGAGAGCAGGTGCGGGACGTCTAGTGCCGGAGAGTTCTGGTGGGAGGCAGGCGGCGGTGTAGGGAGAGGCTGCTGGACGGGGAGGAAGCCCTGGCGGCTGGGGCAAGAGGGCCGCGAAGGGGTAGGAGGCGCAGGGGAGGGTCTGTGGGGCTTGGCAGAGAGGGGAGGGAAGTGTCCTGAGGGGTGGACGAGCAGATAGGTAGCTTGGGGCGTGCTGGTGCCTTGCGGGGGGGTTGGTTGAGGCCCCGGTGGTGGTCAGGGAAGAGGTCTTTAAGGGGGGGGCTTGGTGTTGTTTGGGGCCCTAGGAGGTGCTTAGATGGCAGTGAGGAGTGGGGTCAGGTTTCCTTCTGCTGCCCTTGTGTTTTTCTGTTCCTGGAAAGAGGACTTACGGCTTTCCTGTGTTAAGTATATGTTTTTCTAAAAGGTATTTCATCAATATTTGCACCCTTTGACTAGCTAGCAATTGCTTCCTGTGAGACTTTCATATCATGAACCTGTACAGGGAGCTCTAAATCCATGTTGTTAATAATGAAGGCAACGTAAAAGTAAAACGGAGCTCCATGTTTGGTGTTGTCACGAAGAGTGAAGGTAGTTTCTCCAGCAGTTGCAGAAGCATATTTGTTAGCACAGGGAGTAGATGCTAAGGTTCCTCAATAGATATGACCAAGAAGCAGTTCATGGGTACTTCTCCCCTGACTTGTTCTTTTCCCTTTCATTCATTCTGACTCTAATACTGTTTGGGTTTGGCTTTGGATGTGACACAACATGCTTTTAAACTTGGTTTTTTCCTCCCCCAGGATTATTGAGCTGTGCCATCAATTCCCTCATGGTATCACAGACCAGGTGATTCAAAATGATATGCCTCACATGGAAGCTCAGCAGCGAGCCATGGCAATCAACAGGCTGCTCTCAATGGTAGGCTTCAAAGATAGTGAAGTTTCTAGAATTTGTTTAAAGTAGATGCCTTGGGAAGTGCTCAGGGAGATCTAGTAAGTATTTCAAACATGAGGGAAACTACAGGGAGAGCTCAGCCTCAGTAAGTATCAGGTACTACTCTTGAGATGACCTGCAAGTACTTCATCTGTAGGAAAACATTGAAGGGAGTCCTCTTGAGATGTGAGCTACAGTCAACCACATAATGCAAATCTGTAAGAACCAAAGCTGTAACTGTGGGGAAAGGATGAACTGGCAATGAAAGAGTGAATGTTAGTTCATGCTGTTATGTGATTATGTTCTTAGGTTTGTCAAATTGCTTGCCCCTTCCAAATAGGAAATAATCATTTGCCTGGGTAGACATAAGTGTCAAGGACACAACCAGTGTGTGAGATGCTGGTGATTTGCCCCTGAGAGGCACTGTCAGTCTTGGTTGGCAGTTTTCCAGTGATCTCTACTTTGTGAAAAATAGAACTGGAACTCAGAAGTGTTCAGAGCTTGTGCAGTAGAGCTCCAGTGTGATTTCTGGGTAGCCAAGCAAAGAGCGTTTGGTGGAAAGTGAGAGAAGAGACCTAAATGCTTTGTGCCTGTCTCCCCTAGGGGCAACTGGACCTTCTCAGAAGCAATGCAGGTCTCCTGTACAGAATCAAAGAGTCTCAAAATGCAAGGTAAGCCTCCTGTTTGCTGGAGAAATATATTTGGAATGCACTTCTGCAACTCCCATGCAGCACTGCTGAGAAGACACTCAGCAATGTAATATAGATCCTGTAACATGGGTGTTGCAGAACATAAGTGTTTCTTTCAGGAGAATACACTTAAAATCTCAAAAATCCTGCTGTCTGTCTTCTTTTACAGTAAAATGAAAGGCTCTGACAATCAAGAGAAGCTGGTTTACCAAATTATAGAAGATGCAGGCAACAAAGGTAGTTTAAATGAATTATGGCTGTGAATGGTATTCTGTTTGCCTATGGGACTGTTCCTGTTCTAAATGCTTGTCCAGACAATACAAGTATAGAATCTAAGGTCCCCATACGAGGTCTGTAGCTAATATTCCATGTGTTCACTTGCTAAAAACAGGAGAGAAAATTGCATATATCTCTATTTAAATAACAACCTATCATGGTTGTGTCTTGGGGAAAGCTGTTTCAGAATGTTTGGAATATGGATTATGAGTTATCTGTGGGACTGCCAAGCTGAGGAATATGCAGAACACTCACTGCTTAAAAGAAAGTGTGATATCTCTATTGGATTTAAGGTGTACTGCCAGCAGAAACCACTAGCTTTCTCAGCAGTTACTACACAGTATGGGTGAGTGATGGCAGGCAGAACTGTCATCTTTTTGTTAAAGCAAACACTAGTTACCCAAAAATGCACTTGTGATGTATTCATATTGGGAGTGAAGAGGAGCCTGCTTGTAAGAGCTCTTGGAGGAGAGTTGAAGTGCAGAAGGACAGAGTGGTGTCTGTGGTATGTGTGGTAGGACTAAGGGTACATCCTGTGGTTGGCAAGTGAGCCAAGCAGCATTGTGGTATGATTTTCACTTCATGAGTATGTACAGAGAAAGAATGGTTTCTTGTCTATGATTTGATTCCATTCCCTTCTTTGCTTTAACCAGGGATTTGGAGCAGAGACATTAGATACAAAAGTAATTTGCCTTTAACGGAGATCAACAAGATACTGAAAAACTTGGAAAGCAAGAAACTGATCAAGGCAGTTAAATCTGTAGCAGTGAGTATTGTAACTTTCACCAATTTCAGAGGTTTGCTGCATGTTATAAAATGATTAGGAATCTAAATACACTGATCTTTAGCCCCATGTTAACTGAGGGTCAAACAAGTTAAGGGTAGCTTGAGGCAGCTGAAGTGCTGTGGCCTGGGTTTTAGGAGTCAGGAACTCTCTCTTTTTGCAAAGACCTTCTTAAATCTTCCTTTTCTTCAGGAAGACCTTCAGCTGCTAAGAGCTGTGCATCTTTCTTTGCCAGGCATCCAAGAAGAAGGTGTATATGCTCTATAACCTGCAGCCTGACCGCTCGGTGACCGGTGGGGCTTGGTACAGTGACCAGGACTTTGAGTCTGAATTTGTGGAGGTGTTAAATCAGCAGTGTTTTAAATTTCTGCAGAGTAAGGTGAGTGCCACTGCTAAAGTCATCTTCCATTTGTTTTGTGGAGGTGATTTTTTTTCTTTACAAAAGCAGTGACAGGCAAGGCTGAAGTGTTCTGTAGTGTTTCCTGAAAGTCTTGACCATTGCTGGAATTGGGTTGTTAAATCTCTCCTGGATTGTGTTTGTCACAGCAAGTGGGATGGTGTTGCATTTCAATAATGTGTGTTTTCACACCCTGGGCAGGGAGGGAGGCCTTCTGTCTCCAAGGTCCAATGGCAACTGAGGCAGCAAAGAACACAGGGCCAACAAACCTAGCAAAACTCACTGTTTGCCTTAATGCAGAGCTCCTAATTTCTGGCAGGGTGGAAGGCACTAGTCAGTCAGTTCTACCTAGAAGACAGTTGTCTCTTGGTATAAATGCAGGAGCAGCCTGCTCTCTGCTGAATAAGTCCTATGCAGATAGCAGCATTTCTGTATTCCATTAAAATATTTTAACTAGCACCAGGTGCAGCAGAAACTTCTTTTGTGTCAAAAAAATGTGTAAATACTGTATGAAATTCAGTGTGAAATTGTTTGGTTGTGCACTGCATTGTCTCACAAAGCTTTAAATGCTAACTGAAAACCCTGTCCCAGAAATGGTTTGGAAACCAACTTTTATACTTCAGTCTGCCTGAAACTGAAGCATTGAAGGAGGCTCTTGGCATTGAGCACTGACTAGAACTCTGCTTTGCTTTGTCTCTCAGGCAGAGGCAGCTCGAGAGAGCAAACAGAACCCCATGATACAGAGGAACAGCTCATTTGCATCATCCCATGAGGTGTGGAAATACATCTGTGAACTGGGTATCAGTAAGGTCAGAAGAGATTCATCTTACTACTCACAAAATTGTCAGGGTGTTGACTAGGTGCAGGAGTTGGGTCCTGCAGCTTTGGCCTGGGTCCAATAAGGGCGTCAGTAGCCTAGAGGTACTGTAGTGGGAGTGGGCTTTGCTGCTCTATTGATTTTGGGGAGGGTCACAGGTCTTGTGTGGGATTCCAAGATAGCTGGTACATGTGGGTTTTGAAAGGCATCCAAAAGAATTTGGCATTCACATACTTGATGATGGAGTAAAACTTACTTGGAGTCAGTTTTCCCTGAACAATCTCAACCAGGTTATATTTTATCATTTCTCTCAAGTTTGCCTGTGCACCTCAAGCAGTTCCAGGGGAGGAAGAGAATAAAAGAGCAAATTTTTGGTCAGCATCAACTGGTATATCTTCAACAGACTTGTTCTTCTTTCACAATTGCTTTCCTGTGAAACTGGCAATGTATTGTACTAGGATGATGCAGAAACCTGAGGTGCATGGGGAAGTTCTTGGTAACCCAGGACAAGTGTGATCTGACAGTGCTTGGGATGTAGGAGGTACTGGTATTGACTTTTGGTTTTGTATCTACATGACTTATGAAGTGCCCAGGGAGAGCAGCCTTTATCTGGACTAGGTTAGAACTCTTAAGGGTTTGTTACTCATGGTGTTTGCTTGTTTTCTCCTTGCAGGACTTAGTGGCACTCATCCTTCTTTACACTTCTTTTACAAACTCTTTCTTAGGTAGAGTTGTCCATGGAAGACATTGAAACCATTTTAAATACCTTAATATATGATGGCAAAGTGGAGATGACTATTATTGCTGCAAAGGAGGGGACAGTAGGCAGTGTGGATGGACAGATGAAGCTGTACAGAGCTGTCAGTCCTCTCATCCAACCCACTGGATTGGTCAGGACACCCTGTGGACTCTGCCCTGTGAGGAACTAATTCTGTACATGAATGGGGGGGGTGCATGCAGATTTTGAATACAATCCTGCCAGTGGCCAGCTGGCATATTGCAAAGTTAGGCACTTGGGTCATCCTCATGGCTTTCTGAGTCAGCCACTCTTGGCAGTGTTAGCCATGATGCCTTAGTTGTGGTGTAAGAGGCAGGTTCTTTACTTTAGACCAGGATGCTTTCCACTAACATCCTGTCTCTTTACTGGACTGTATATACAGATGCTGTCAAGTGTAGCCCATTCCAAGTGATATTATTCTATTTTCTGACCCCAAGTTTACCTATTTATGGTTTGATTTTTTTAACAAGCTAACTTATTTCTGCCTAACTTTTGGTCACTCCTGTTTGGATTGTAAACTGTTCTGTAGGTAAAGCTTGCCAGTGTGTCAGTTTGCATCATTTACTACTGTAGGATCTAGTTTGCTCTGTTGTGCATACAGAGATGGCCCAGGATTCCTAGATTTTGGGCTCTGTTAGACTACTGCTTTTCTGCTGGGGAGAGAGCAGAAGACATGTCAGCATGTTCCTTCTAGTTAGATCATGCATGCTGTATATAATTACTGACACAGGGCCTTCTTTTGCAGGTTTTTGATGATTGCCATGAAGGTGGTGAGATTTCTCCATCAAACTGTGTTTATATGACAGAGTGGCTGGAGTTTTGAAGTGAAAGGAGACCATAAACTGGATTTGTGCTTCACAGCCAAGGTGACCAAGCAGCTTATTTTTGTAAAAGGTGAACTTGTAAATTTGTGAGCAACTTCAGGACATGGAGTGACTTTATTTGAATGCAGTCTAACCTTTCTAAAGCTGCAGTGTATCAGTTACCTGAGCAGTCCTGTGAGTGGACTGGAAATGGAGTCAGCACTGAAGATCCAGGCTGAAGTGGAGATGTAGATCTGTTCTTGTACCAAGGATGGGCTATGTGACTGGAAAAGTGCCAGAGAGCAGCTGAGTGGTGATTCATCACTTCCAAGGGTTGTGCCTTCACAGATGCTTACTCTGAATAAGAGAAAAGAAGTCTGTAGCTGATCAGGAAAACTTGCTAATGAATGTTGCCAAGAATGAGATCCCAAACTTTGCTCTCAGACTAGTGCTGTTGGTGAGTGCTTAAGTGCTTTTTATCTGGTGATAGAGACCAACTAATTGAAGACTAAGATTAATCTCCTGTGGGAAAGATCCTAAATATGTCAAACAGAACTCCCTGACTCTTCTTACCTGCTGTTTTGTCATTAAAGCCCTGATTTTTCTCATGTACATCTGTGCTTCATTTCCTCTGTTGCTGCCATTACCTGGTGATGCATCTGCTGGATTTATTCCTTCATTGGACAGCTAGGAGATCATAATGGAATCTGTGCTGATATGGTCTGGCAGCTGCATCATGTACATGGATATGTCAGCTGAAATTTGAAGTAGAGGAATCCTGGGAAGATGTGTTTTCCAGAAGAAAGAGTTCCTCTGGCCTGATGGTACAGGGAACATTTTTATAGATTATCTCTATACCCTCAGGGTTGAAAAAGATGACAGTGACAGTTGTTTATGCATAAATATTGTGCCAGTATCATGCCTTCCTTGGATCACAAATCAATCTGCTTTTCCTGTGATGTGGAGCCAATTTGTGTTTGTCCTAAGTGTGGCCTCTCTGGCTCCTGCTCTGTGTGACACTGGACTGATGAACTGGCAATAGTGTATAGGCTGTGGTGTTGTCCTAAGTTTCATGCCCAGGGTATGCCAGACCTTGGACCTCATGAGAGAGCTGGCTTCTGCTGGTTGGTACTGTCCATCTGGCAGAACACTGCTCAGTATCTTCATCATGGCTTCCCAGCACTGGGAAACAGTGGGCAAGCACAACACTGGGCCTGTTGCACCTAGCTATTTTCAGAATTGGCTGTTTGAAAATAAGCTCTCCTGGGCACTGTGTTTGTAGGGCACTGGTCAAGCACCTCTACAATGGAGTTCTCAGCATGCCAGGTAATCTGACCAGGAGTAGTAAACAGTCAGCTAACAGATAGATAGATAGTTAACCTAATAAGGGCAGGAGGCTTTACATCATCTGTTTCAATACTCTCCAGGAGTTGCACCTTTTAACATCAGTTTGGATCACATATAAAAGTGTTCAAATCTTGCTTGATTCCATTTTCCTGCTTACAGTGTGGGTTGTGGACAGAAGGCTAATGGTGGCAAGTGCTGTATAAGGGATAAAAGAAACTACAGTTCCTGTCCCATAGAGGAAGGGTATAGATGGAGAGTCAAAGGCTCCTGGTTTGGGAGTGGCTGGTTATGTTATCTCCAACTGAATCAAACGACTACTACTGATAAGCTGGCAAGGCCTTGGAATTTGATTGTATTAGCTAGTGTGAGCACCCCCAGCTTGCTCTCTCTTGTTGTAGTGTTGTCTCCAGGTGCCAGGGATGCATATTTCTATTGTGGCAGAAGAGCTTTTACAAAAGAGGTGTGGGGATAAAACGTTCACGTGTTTGTTCTTTCCCCGCCCTCTTTAACTCCTCAGTGTGCTGCAGCCTGAGGAGAATGCTGCTCACTTCACTGAGCCTTAACCGTTATGTGGCCTAAGGTAACTTCCTTAAGGTCTGGGGCTGGAGTGGCCTTTGTCTTCCTGTGTTCAAAGAGGACCTAACACAATGGGGTCCTGAATCCTGCTGCTGCAGAGATAACACATTGTTTGTGCTCTCCTGCAGCTAGAAGATAGCTTTCAAGGAAACAATGTCTTTATCATGCAGGTATGTCAGTATGCAGTATAACAATATTCCCTGGCACTAAGAAAAGAGTTTGTTTTCAGTGAACAGCTTTAAGAAGTGAAGTTGAGAGCTGGTTTAGTAGAATGCTTAAAATCGTGGCTCATTTGTGTTGGCTTGATCTGGTTTATATGACCTTTTTGGTCTTAGAAGCTTCTTAGTGTTGCAGCTAGAACAAGACTTCTCAAATTTGGAAGAAAACCATACTTATAGAGAAAAGTAAAACAATTTCACTTTCTTACCTCTAAAATGGGAATCTGAACAGGCTATTAGTAAATCAGAGGAGTGATCTTTCTGTCACTCTGTTTCTTCATTAACCTGGCTGAGGGGAAGCTGTAATTTTTTTTTTTTTTTTTAAGGTAGTAAATGCTAAAAGGTAACAATACTGCTCCTAGCCTTGTTTCCTCCCCAGGAGGCAAGTTGGAGGGTGGTCACACCCAAATGCCATTTTCACAGGGAGTCAAGTGGAAGAGAAACATTAACTACAGTACCAGGCTGTATTCTGAACTGAGAAGAGAGTATGGCTAGCAGGTACACTGATGACATGAGTAGCATTTACATTCCAGAGTTTAAAACATTAACATTAATGGCAAACTTGAAGCATCGGTAGTGAAGACTTTCACCCTGTGACGGAGTGGCTGTTTGTTTTTCCTAGTTTTGGTGTTTTAAGTTACTCTGATTTTGGCTCTCGTCCCTGGTGGAGGTGTTAAGCATGATGGTTGGTCCTCTGGTGCCACCTTCTGGCTTTTCCTGCTGCCTTAGGGCTCAGGAAAGAAAAGAGAAAGTTCTTAAACCCTGCTCTGGTTTCCTTGCCACGTGCAGAGCAGTTTAGCGACTGGGGACAGCTGGGTCTCCTGTTGCTGTCAGACACTTGGTGCTTCATCAGCTTCCTTCTCAAGCATCATTTAAGGACCCATTTTGGTTGAGGATAGCTCAGGTATGAAGAGGCAGATCTGAATCAGCAGAAGTGCACCTGCATTCCCGGAGTTAAAATGCACATGTCCTGGTTTTCACAAGAGGACAATGCAAACTCTTTGAGAAGCAGCTTGGGAAACTCCCCAGAAAAGGCATTACATTAAGGAAAAGTTTGATGTTCTCTGCAACTGAAACTGCACTTCCGTGTTCAGCTAAAGCTGGGAAGTTTGGGAAGTCTTTCACCACTGAGATATTTATCTTTAAATAGAGGAGGGAGGACACACCTCTGTTTCTCCCTATTTTTCTTCCAGTGGTGCAGTTACAATATTGGCACCATAATATGAGAAGGAAATTGAGCTTTCAGAGAGCGTCCAGAGGAGGCTGTGGTGAAGGTTCTAGAGGGGAAGCCATATGAGGAGTGCCTGAAGTCACTTGGCTTATTCCGCCTGGAGGAGACTAAGGGGTGACAGATCGTGGTTTTTAACTTCCTGATGAGGGGAAGTGGAGGGGCAGGAGCACTGGAACAGCCTCTCCAGGGAAGTAGTTACGGTGCCAAGCCTGACAGAATTAAGGAACCATTTGGACAACTCTCCCAGCCGAACATGACAGCACCCTCCAGAGCTATCGCGCCCCCTGAGAGCATTTGTGGCCCTCAGCCTGTGCGGGTGCGGGCTGGCGACGCCTTCCTCTCCATATTTAGTAGGGGCACCGTGTTCGACTAGAGTCCAACGCTGCACCTGCACCCTTACGCAAGATGGCCTCCTTGACGCCGCCGCCTCGCCATGTTTGGTAAGGTCACGCGGTTTCCCTTTTTTTAGAGCCGCACGTAGAGTGCCCTTAATCAAGATGTCGGCGGGGACCTCGCCGCGGAGGGAGGGCGTGCTGGTGCCGCCATCTTGCCTGCGGGCAGCCGGGACCGCTGAGCTGGCCTTGCCGGGCGCGCGGGGCATGCTGGGAGAGAGCGGCGGCGAACGGCGCCGAGCGAGCAGGTGGGCGCTGCGGGGGTGCCTGGAGGTTTCCGTCCCCTGTGAGCGTCTTGGGGATTGCGGGGGGTGNGGGTCAGTGGTGTCTCCTGTGAGGGGAAACTCTGGGTGCAAATGGCTTCCCCTGTGAGGGGGAGCTGGGGGGGCCAATGGCTTCCTCTCTGAGGGGGAACTGGGGGGTCAGTGGTGTTTCCTGTAGTGGGGGCTGGTGGAGGGTCAGTGGCGTGCCCTGTAACGGCGACCTGGTAGGTCAGTGGTGTCCCTGTATGAGGAGGGCCTGAGGGGGATGTGTGGCATCCCTTGCAAGTAATGCTGGGGAGAGTCAGTGGTGTCTCCTACAGGAATGTTTCAGGGGGTCAGTGATGTCTCCTGAAGGGGTGCTGGAGAGGGTTAGTGTTGTCCTCTACAGCAGTGCTTGCACGGGGATCAGCAGTGTCCCAGAAGAGCAGTGTTGGGGGCTCAGGGGCATCCTCTGTAGCTTTGCTGGGCTGGGGGTCAGCAGTGTCCCCCAGGGCTGTGCTAAGAGTGCTGGAGCTTGATGGTGTCCCATAGAGCAGAAATGGGGTCAGTGTAGGGGGTCAGAGGGGGCCCTTGTGGCTTCATTAGGAATCTGTGGTGTCCTCTGTAAGCTTCCTGCTGCAGGGCTGGGGCTCTGTAGTGTCCCCTATAGCACTTCTGGGAAGCAGAAGCATCACCTGTAGCTTTGCTGGAAGGAGTGGGGGTCTGCAGTGTGCCTTATAGCTTTGATGCCGACATGAGTCTGAGTGGGTACTGGGATGTTAAATGTTCACAAAAGAAAAAAACTCCTTGTGTTCTGGCTTTGAGTGTCAGATTGCCTTGTTTTTTTGTCAGATTTGGTGGTGTTTTGGGTATCTAGAATGTTGATGAGAGCACTACAGAAGAAGTTAACATAGTCACATGGTTCATTTGATAATGGAATTAATTCATTGTAACATATTGGCTTTGTCCTGCAATGTCTTCTGCCTACATGTAGTTGATGTACTAATCTCCTTTGCAGGACTGTTATCTGAACAGGAGACTTCTGAGTGTGTGCTGCTTACTGCAGTCCCATGGCAACCTATCTGGAGTTCATCCAGCAAAATGAGGAGCGTGACGGAGTGCGGTTCAGCTGGAACGTGTGGCCCTCCAGCAGGCTGGAGGCCACAAGGATGGTTGTCCCCCTGGCCTGTCTTTTGACCCCACTGAAGGAGCGTCTTGACCTGCCACCTGTGCAGTATGAACCTGTGCTTTGTAGCAGGCCGACTTGCAAGGCAGTGCTCAACCCACTCTGGTAGGAATTTCTTGGCTGAGGGAGTTAAGAGAGGCTGGGAGGAAGTTAAAAGAGGCTGGGGAGTGCCTACTTTTTTTCTGAACTTCACTACTTCCTTATTCTCTTTTTCCCTGCCCGGTGCCTGGCAGCCTCTTTCATTAAGATATAGTGGGTTTATTAAAATCCATGTGTGCCTCATGAGATAGGTTGAATGCTAGTCCATTACTAGAGCTGCTAGAACCAGAGGAGAGAGGAGTGCCTTTGGCAAGCTGATAAGGCAGAGATGATACATAGGTGGCCAATCCTCTTAGCACCCCAGAGAATTTTATGGTGAATGATCAAACTGAAAATAAACAGAAATGCTGGTTATACTGGTATGGTCCTCTGGACTGTGATGTTCACTTGGTTTCCTGCTTCCTACACATCTTGCCGCTTGTAGGTCAGTTGCAGTATAAGCATCAAGGTTTTCTTTGAAGTTTTGCTCTGAATTTAAAAGTAATCTTGGTCCCAAAACCATGTGGTGATCATACTTACAGCATAGCATTGGGCTGCAAAAAAGCAGGGAAGGCCAGTAAGAGGAAGTTAACTGGGATTAAGCCATTGAAATAAGAATATGATAGGGTTTACTGCGCCAGCAGTTCCAGGATGTTGTCAAGGGCTGAGGAGAGTAAACTCTTTGGGGCAGGGAACAGCATATTTATTCAGTGTTTGTGCAGGATCCAAGTGAATGGATCCTGCTGCTCTGTGACTAGCACACTTGTGTGCTACAGCTGTGTAAACAATAACATGACTGAGGTAAGCCTAAGTGTAGTGGAAGAATGATTAGGCATAAGTCTTTTTCTGCTGGAGGCAGCTTCCAGGAGCTGTCAGTGGTCCATCACGCTAACAAGCTTGGAAGAGGCAGAGCTGGATGATCTGATGGGCTTTCTGGCATAGAAACAAGTGTCTGAAGCCCTAAAACTCTTGTAATCCAGTTGGAATGTCTGACATTCTGTTTCTTCCTCGATAATTGTGAATCCTACAATCATAAAACAATTAAGGTTGGAAAAGACCTCTAAGATCAAGTCCAACTGGCAACCTAATGCCACTATGCCACTAAATCATGTTGCCATCCTGGGCACTCTGCTGGTGCATCTTTAGCCACGGTCAGCCATTCCCCCCAGGTCCTTTTCCTCTGAACAGCTTTCCAGCCACTCTGTACTGTTGCATGGGGTTGTTGTGACCCAAGTGCAAGACCTGGCACTTGATCCTTGGCCCACTGGTCTAGCCTGTCCAGATCCAACTGCAGATCCTCCCTACCCTCAAGCAGATCACTGCTCCTGCCCAAGGTGGTGCCCTCTGCAAACTTGCTGAGGCTGCACCATCCAGATGATTGATAAAGATATTACACAGGACTGGTCCCAATACTAAACCCTGGGGAACACCACTTGTGAGGAGTCACCAACTAGATTTAACTCCGTTCACCACCAATCTCTGGGCTTGGCCATCCTGACAGTTTCTCACTCAGTGAAGAGTACACCTGCCCCAGCCACGAGCTGGAGCTTTTCCAGGAGGATGCTGTGGGAGACAATGTTAAAGGCTTTACTGAAGCCTAGGTAGGGGACATCCACAGCCTTTCCTTCGTCTGCTAGGCAGGTCACCTGGTCATGGAAGGCAGTGTAAAGTTGTTCCTGTAGTTTTACTGATGCCTCATCTTTCCCTTACAGCCAGGTTGACTATCGGGCCAAGCTCTGGGCTTGTAACTTCTGTTTTCAGAGGAATCAGGTAAGCTGGAAAAAGCATCATCCCTTCCATCTTTTCAGGGAACTTTTTATTAGTGGCCTTTTCTGGCAGAGGATGTTAAGCATAAATTCCTCTTTTTCTAGATTCCTTCCCTTGGCCTTTTTCTCTTGATGAACCCAGGCCAGCTACTTGTTAATGGGTCTGTTATACCTGATGTCTTGTCTATTTCTAGTTCAGTTTTGCCAGGGATTTTACCAGCATGCAGGGCACAGAAAGGAGATAAAAATACTGGTTTGTCCCATCTGTTAGCAGTGTGGTTTTTGCACTTGATATTTACTTTTCTTGCTGAGCATGAAGTTCTTCATATTTGAGCAGACTTTTGTCATCGAAAACCGACGTGTGGCTAAATGAATTTTGGCTAACACACAGTTGCTGCCCTAGTCCTACCTTCTATTTACACTGGACTGATTGTTGTCCATACTGCTGGCCACTTGTTTGTGCTTAGGAAAAACAGCAGTCTGGGTCTTTTGTAATGAATTAATCAAGTTGGTGCAGTGGCAGTGAAGAGAGAGTTGAATAGCACATCATAAGCAGGGTGGCCTCTGTACTGCAGAGGAGGGCCTTGCATTCCTGCCCTGCAACTTCCGTGTCCTAATTTTTCATTCTCTTTTTCAGTTCCCTCCAACATATGCAGGCATATCTGAAGTCAATCAACCAGCAGAGCTTATGCCTCAGTTTTCAACAATTGAATATATTGTGCAGGTAAATAAATCATAGGCAAGTTTGAAGCTCCCCAGAATTGCCTTGTTTGTGACAGATTACACACCTATTAGATTTACTGAAGATAACGCAAATAAATAACGTTTCTGCAAGGTGCTTAAGGTAGAGCTTATTTTATTCCCTGGCTGGAGGCATTATAGAGTGTCACCTGTGCACATACCTAGTAAATCCCTCTCTTTTCACATCAGCGAGGTCCACAGATGCCTTTGATCTTCCTGTATGTTGTTGACACGTGCTTGGAAGAGGAGGACTTGCAGGCGCTGAAGGAGTCCCTCCAGATGTCCCTGAGCCTGCTGCCTGCTGATGCTCTGGTGGGGCTTATCACTTTTGGAAGAATGGTCCAGGTTCATGAGCTGAGCTCTGAAGGGATTTCCAAGAGCTATGTGTTTAGGGGCACAAAGGACCTGACAGCTAAGCAAATACAGGTATGTTTGCCATCTCTTAGGCCAGTGGTTTGTTCCTCTTAGCTCTGTTGACACCGCTGCTGGTCTTTCAGGCTTCTGGGCTCCTGGGGAGGAAGGAGGGTTCAGTACTCTTAGCTGTTAGCCTGTTTCTCTTCCAACATCTCTTTTGTCTTTTTGCCTTTGTAAATTCTTTGGAAACTTGTCCAAGATACTTTGTGTATCTTGCATAATGGACACATTGATCTATTCCTAATGGGTGTGTAAATATTAATAATTTCACAGCTTTTCATGTGTTTAATGCTACAGTATTGCACTCTTCAGAGTTTATTGCTTGACAGGAAATAATGTTAGTGTTTGAATAGTACATCTGGTTTACCTCTTTACTGTTCTCTAGGATATGCTTGGGCTTTCAAGGCAAGCTGTCCCCATTCAACAGGGAAGGCCTCTTCAAGCTCCAGAGCAACCTGCTATTTCAAGCAGGTAAGTTGCAGCAGCACAGCAGAAGACCAGGGCAGATGTTTTATGCCCCTTTGGGGTCACACTTCTAAACCTGGGTTTCCCAAGAGGAGTCTTTGTAAGAAGATTTCAGTGGTATTGACCTGCCAGTTATTTCCCTACATCAAGTGATAGGTAAGGATAGGGATTTACTAGAGCTGCAGGCAATGTATTAGACTTCTGTAGTATCTTGGTTTTGCAGGTGCAAGGGCCTGATTGCTGTTCAGGCTAGATTTCTACTTGAAAAAGATAAAGTGTCTGTGTTTGGAAAGGTCAGGAGTCATTTGGAGCAAGGTCCTGACTTTTTGACAATGGGGTGGCCTGGTCTATGCATAACAGTCCCACATACCTCCTACCCTCTGGCCCAGCAAGTCCAAAAACTGATTATGGGCAAGCAGTGACCCCTGAACAGTAAATCACTACTGGCTTCTGCTGAATACAGTTTGCTCTTTCTCAGCTCCTCTTTTTCAGCTTTATTTGGTAGACTAAATCCCCACTGAAGCTCTTTCTTGTGCTTATGTGGCTTTGCCTTCTTGTCAGTTCCTGATGTCTTGCTTTGATAGTTTCTATTTTGCACACACCTGTTAATCTTGGAAACTTTGGATGTAAGAAATGAACAAACAAACTTAGTAAGAAGGGAATATACCACATGACATTTTGCTTCTGGTAACTATCTCAAGGCAATTTAGGTGTGCCAAGAACAAAGAGGCATACAAAGAGGTTTGTTTCTCTAAACTTAAAAGGAGGAAAATGTTTTCTTTGAATTTTTGCAGGTTTCTGCAGCCAGTGCAGAAGATTGACATGAATTTAACAGATCTGCTTGGAGAACTGCAAAGGGACCCATGGCCAGTGACCCAGGGAAAAAGGCCTTTACGTTCAACTGGAGTAGCTCTTTCGATTGCTGTTGGCTTGTTGGAGGTATTCTTAGTCCTGTTGTTGATGAGCTGGTCAAAGCAAGCACCTGGCAGTCTTTGAGACATGTGCAGATGTCAGTACAGTCTGTATCTTGTGGCCCAGTTATGTTGGGCTGCAGAGGTGCATCACTGGTTTATCACTGCTGACATTTGAGATGTGTTTGCGCCAGTTGGTGTAGAGTGGGCTGAGAGTTTACATCTAAATGGTAAAATGTGCAGCTGTTGAAAGGTCTCTGAGACACTTGGAGGTGATACAGTGCACTGGGTTTGTCTGAGGGCCATCTTAAGAAGTAAAAAGAACAGAAACTGCCTGCTTCCTGTTATGAAGACAGGAAGCTTGGCATAGCTTGAGTCTAAACTTGAATGCTGTGACTGTCAGGAAACGCATCACTATTTGTCAGACTGGCTCCTAGCAGAGACCAGTCCCTTATGACATTGTGGAAACACATGCAGATGCTTCTCTAAAGAAAGCATTGTTGCCATTGAATCAGTCTCTCTCTGGTTTTCCTTTTTTTAATTCTGTTTTTCCTCTCTCTCTGATACAAGCCTTTATTTTTATTTTAGGGCACATTTCCAAACACAGGGGCCAGAATAATGCTGTTTACAGGTGGGCCACCAACACAAGGACCAGGCATGGTGGTAGGAGATGAGCTGAAAACACCGATCCGTTCCTGGCATGACATAGAGAAGGACAACGCAAGGTTCATGAAGAAGGCCACCAAAGTAGGAGCTAGTGTTTGCTGGCTGTGCTTGAAACCAAAACATTAATACTGTGTCAGAACACTAAATGAGGGAAAGGACATAACACAAACCTACATACACTGCTATGTTGACAGCTGCCCAGTGTCTTTGGGGAACAAATGTATTCCATTCTTCTGATGTGGGAACAGTATGTCCAGATGTTTGCATGGTTGGCCTTGAAGTGCCTGAACCTTTTGTGTATATTAAATTGTGAGAAAGGCCAAGGGAGGGGTAAAAAAGGCTTCTCCTAGTTAATTCTCCAGCATGGTCTTGTGCCTTCTCGGAGAAAAAGATTTCAGTGTTGCTTCTTAGCTGATGGTGAGTGGAGAGTTGGTTCATCAACGTCACTTTTTCTCCTTCTAGGGAGGAGAAAACCTGTCTTACAAGAATTGGTCACTTTGAGGAAGCCTCCTTTGTCTTTCTGATGTAGTGAAAATAGTGAAAATGACAGATGTGAATTATGCTTGTCAGCTTGGAGAAAGCAGGGTGACACCTGTTCTCATCCTCTCAACTATCACCTGGAAACCTTTGGGTTTTCACTAGGTTATCACAGGCAGAGATCCCATGCAATCCTTGCAATCTCTGTCTTCGTGACATGCAACTCAAGCTCATCCGAGTGCAAACACCCTAGGAGGGAAAAGCGTGCTCCAGCAGAGCAGTAAGAGCTGTTCAGTTCCCACAACACTGGGAGTTGCTTCCTTTGTACATTAGGTTTCACGTGTTGGCCTCAGGTGGAGAACAGTAGCAGAATTGCTCATTGTGGCACCTTAACCACCATGTCTGTCTTCTCCAGCACTATGAGACTCTGGCTAATCGTGCTGCAGCCAATGGGCATTGCATCGACATCTATGCCTGCGCCCTGGATCAGACTGGGCTGCTAGAGATGAAGTGGTGTGCAAACCTCACTGGGTATGTTCACAGCAGGAGAGCACAGATTTGGCACCTCTGTTTTTGTCTTCTGAATGGGGAGAATGGTTCAGAAAGATCATTTAAGTGTGATCAGGGCTAAAGGGTGAGATTTGTATCATTCTGTTCTAAATTGTGGTTTAAATTTGCCAGAAATTACATGGCAAACCTCAGCTGATCCCAGCCCACATTTCTGAAGTCTCAAACCAGCTTGTGAATTAGCACTGCTAGTAGAAAACTTGATGTCCTGCTTTGAAAAAGGTATTCTAGAGCATGGTGCAACATGTCTTTTGCAAATGCCTCCTTGGGAGATGGCAAGTATCCTTTCCAGAATTTATGGGATAGAGATGCCAAGCTTTGTGGTGTGTGCATGAATGAAGTGCCACCAGAGGAGCAGGCTGGCAGGTGTGGTGGGTAGAAGCTTTCCTTGTCTATGCCAGGTTTTCTCTGCCTAACAGGTCCCTTGTGCTTTCTCTAATGATTTTTGGCTTCCCTAGATCTAGTTTTAAGTGACCTCTCTAAGAGGTAAATGTCTATGTCCCTTATTGCTGAGAAGGTTATGCTCTCTGTGAGGAAGGCCTTTTGAGGACTCAGCATGTCTTACTGGACATTTAAAATCTGCTCTGTCTAGGGAGTCAAAGAATGGTTTGAGCAAATGCAATCCCAGTTGCTTCAGTTCCCTTGTGTGTTGTTTGTTCTTTCCCAGAGGACACATGGTGATGGGAGACTCCTTCAACACTTCTCTTTTCAAGCAGACCTTCCAGCGGGTGTTTAACAAGGGGTTCAATGGGGAATTCCAGATGGCTTTTGGTGCAACTTTGGACGTGAAGGTGAGAGACTAGTTTTACTGGATGACATTTACTGGGAAAGTGCTGTTCATTCAAAAGCCAATTGAAGTATGAGAGTATTCTGCATGTTTGGGGACAGTCATGCTCGCCCAGGAACATTTTATACTCTCTCATGGTCACTGTAAATAAGTCTTCATTATTAAAATGTGACTATGTAGGTTCTTTTGTGTTTGCTAACTGTAGCAGTAGGTGATCTGGGAAAGTACTCAGATGGCCCTGATAGCCACCTGTATGTGTCATCTGGTCACAAAGCTGAGCAACTGGTCTAGTCTGTGTGTGTTCTGTTTGACTGACTTGATTTAAAAAAAAAACCAAACAACAAAACAAACAACAAAACTTTTTTTTTATGTTTTCCTAGACCTCTAGGGAGCTGAAAATTGCAGGAGCTATTGGACCATGCATATCCCTGAATACTAAAGGGCCATGTGTCTCTGAAAATGTAAGTTACTGACATGGAAAAATCTTTAATAAAGAAATAAATAAACATTGCAAAGTTTCTGCTTATACCTACAGCTCAGCTAGAATGTGAAGAGTTTCAAGAAGAACAATGTGGAAACATCCCTAGGAAAAAATGCTCTTTCCTGGACTAAGTTCTTGCCTGATAATGCTTTTCCTTGGCCATATGGCCTTCAGTAACTTCTTCACACACAAAAGATAAACCTAGAATGCCTGCCCTAACTTGTACCTCTGATCAGAGTTTAACACAAGCTTGTCTTACCTGCTGCTGCAGACAAAAGTGCTACTTTCTTTTTGATTCTGTGCAGGAGCTTGGAATTGGAGGAACATGTCAATGGAAAATTTGTAGTCTGGATCCCAGTACAACTCTGGCCATTTACTTTGAAGTAGTAAATCAGGTCAGTCCTGGCTTCTCTGTGTTTTTTTGTTTGTTTGTTTTGGTTGTCTCGTGTTACCCACCAAACTATTGGTTTGTTACAGGGCTGAGAAACCACAATGCCATCCCCTGTATTGCAGATGGGTGGTTGTAAAGCAACCAAGTGTTTTATGCCAAAGAAATGGTTTCAGAGGTTATTTTCATATGCATAAACGGCCTAATATTTTTGTTCTGTATAAACCTGCATTATTTCCTTGTCTTCTTCTTCTAGTATTTATTTAACAAATAAGTTGTCTGTTTGCCAGTAGGTGCTGTGAAGAATGAAAGTATAAATACCTTCAAATTCTTGGAGCTGTAATAACTTGATGGCTCAGAAGTGACTTGTGGCTGGAGAAATTACTCTGATTGCTCCAGTGATGCCCTGGAGTTGTCTGTAGTGTGCAGAGTAATGGCAAAGGCAGCACATTTTGAAGGCTTACCTTGTTTTATTTGCAGCACAATGCACCAATACCTCAGGGAGGCAGAGGGGCAGTGCAGTTTGTCACTCAGTATCAACACTCCAGTACGCAGAAACGCATTCGTGTCACCACCATAGCCAGGAAGTGAGTATCTCATGGCAGTTCTTTGGCAGAATGGCAGAAACTTAAACTGCAGTCTGTGCTGGGATGTTCTAGCTTTTTATTGCATGCATTGGCTGCAAAGTATTTGACCCAGGGAGATATGAATCTGGTTTGTGTGTTGCTGAAGGTGAATGCACGTAGCACTAACACTTTACTAACCCTATAGTTGGGCAGATGCACAGAGTCAGCTCCAGCATATAGAAGCTGCCTTTGACCAGGAAGCAGCTGCTGTGCTGATGGCACGACTAGGAGTGTACAGAGCTGAATCTGAGGAGGGCCCTGATGTTCTGCGATGGCTGGACAGACAGCTGATCAGATTGGTAAGACTGATAGACTGCACTGGAGTTCATTTCTTGATGTTTAGTAACAGTGGTCTCTGGAAATGAAAATGGAATGAAAACAGCATTATGTTTTAAAGTTGACTTGCTTCAGTTGTGCTCTGGATCACAGACATATAGTTGTAGTAGCTCAGAAGCCAGCACGATCAGTGGGTTTATGATGGAGTAGGTAAACATCCCATCATGCTGAAAGGGTTGCTGTAGAAGTGTTTCACAGCATGCAAGGCAGCTTAGATATAATGGAGTGACCCTGATTCGTGGAAAAAGTTGGGTAGTACCAGAAGTACTATTTCTTTTATTGTCTGCTAGTTTCAAATCTAGGTTTTTTTTTTATAGATATCTCTAGATGAAAGTAGATAAAGAGATCAAAACATTCTTGTTCCAGTAAGGTACAGAAACCACTGACTTAAAAGAAAAAAAGCCCATGAGTTTTATATAACTTGTTACTGTCATGCTTATGCCTTGGCTGCTCTGTTTAAAAAACAATATAACACTCTTCCAAAAAAAGCCTAAAATCTACAAAGTAGAACAGAGATTGAGATATATAACTGAAATATTTGTTTTGCTTCCAACAGTGTCAGAAATTTGGACAGTACAACAAAGATGATCCCAACTCCTTCAGATTGTCAGAATCCTTCTCTTTGTATCCCCAGGTAAGAACTTCAGTTCCCACAGCCATGGTCAAAGTGTGCAATGGTGAGTGAGAGTGGTGATAAAACATCCTGTACTGTTTATCAGATTCAAGCGGGAAGGAGCTGATGTTTTTAATGTGGTAGGTTTGTCCTGTAGGTCAGTGCAGCAAAGGATTGAACCCTGAGAACACCCGATCTTGTCTGATCTCAGAAGCTAAGCAGGGTCGGGCCTGGTTAGTACTTGGATGGGAGACTGCCTGGGAATACTGGGTGCTGTAGGCTTTCCTGCTCTGGCAGGGAGGTTGGACTAGATGATCTTTCGAGGTCCCTTCCAACTCCTAACATTCTGTGATTCTGTGATAAGGGAAAAACCTCTGTGGAATTAATAAAGGGTAGATCATTTTTTTTGAAGAATCTGCAGTTCAGAAGGTTGGACTTGAATGCAGAAGTTTTGGCAACTTACTGACATTTCTCACTCATCTTTCTGGTGCAGTTCATGTTCCACCTGCGGCGCTCCCCATTCCTGCAGGTCTTCAATAACAGTCCAGATGAATCATCCTATTACCGCCACCACTTTGCCAGGCAGGATCTGACCCAGTCTCTCATTATGATCCAGCCCATCCTTTATGCCTATTCTTTCCATGGACCTCCTGAGGTGAGTCTGTTTAACAGGAAGAGGTGGATTAACCCAAACTAGTGACTGTTCAGTCAGAGTAACAAAAGGTCCTCGTGTATATATTTTGAATCAAGGTAATTATTCAGGGGCGAGATGGGGCAGTGCAAATTGTGAATTGTGTTTTCAGTGAGTTTACAGCTTTGATTAAAAACCCAAATCACAAAAAAACCCCAAACTCTCCCCTCCAAAAATAACCAGCAAAAACTCCTCAAAGCAAGAAGCCAACCTCCCCAACTCCCCTGCCAAGCCACAGCCCTCAGTCCTCCAAATTTGTTGAATCTTGGAGCTGTCAGTATTGCTTTTCCTTCTCTGCCAGAGGCTGCTGTCTTCAGTGTGGAAGTCAGCAAGCCTCAGCAGATCATAATCTCAGATTCCCTTACACTGACACAGATTCCCTTATAGTGACAGCTTCCTTGGAAGGAGTGTGTCTGGCAGGAAAGAAATGCAGGAGCTGCTGGAGTAACGCTTGCCGGAGTTCATGTGTTTATTATTCTTGAGATACTTTTGGTCAAGATCATTTCAAATTAAATTTGGATAGCCATGGAAATTGGTCTCTCACATCTTGTGCTTTATACAGTAGCAGCTAACCTGCAAGATGCTGCCATGGACCAAGCAGCTGTTGGTGGAGTTGCATCTGTATGGGCAGGGCTGAGCAAGCTGTTTGGCCAACTGTGAAAGTTAATACAGTTCTGAGGGCTTAGTAGTGTCTGACTTTCCTCTTTATTTTCTCCAGCCAGTGCTTTTGGACAGCAGCAGTATTCTTCCTGATAGAATCCTACTGATGGATACTTTCTTCCAGATAGTTATCTACCTTGGTGAGGTACAGAGAAATATGTTCTTTCTTTGCACTTCCTCCTTCCTGCCTGGGTGTCACTGCTAGTATAAAATAAGGTGGTTGCAAAGCCCCTACTGGCATAAAAACATCATAGACATGCTATAGCTGGGTAATAGAAATGTCTCACAACTTGAAGCTGGCTTTCCACTTCTTTCTCTGGAAAACTCCTGTTATTTAAAGCCTTTTTTTTTTTTTTTTTTTCCTTCTTTTTAACTCACCCTCATATCCTTTATACTTCTGCTTGGGGAGTGGCCCTCATCCAGTTTCTTTTCCCTAAACCTGGCATCAGATTGGAGTAGTTTAAATGAACTCATCTTGGTTTATGAGCAAGTTTTCAAAGCTTTTTTCAAAGTTTTCCTGTTGGTGAGAACTTGGAAGACATTTTAAGTCTTCCCTTTGTCTTTGAACTAAGCTACTTCACTGATATTTCACAGCTGTTAGTACAAAGCTTGAAGTTTGGCATAATAGTTTGTGGCAGTTCTGTTACTAGCTCCCAGCTTCACTCCATATAGGATTTGTTCCCTTTGTGAAGTGAGCAGGGATACCAGATTGACATGAACAGGAGTTGTGTGCTTGAGTCAACAATGACAATAGATCTTCCAGAGTTACCTTAAACAGTTTCTACCTACTCT
Source organism: Galbula dea (assembly GCA_013399015.1). NCBI lineage: Eukaryota > Metazoa > Chordata > Aves > Piciformes > Galbulidae > Galbula > Galbula dea. The sequence continues at coordinate 5,803,057 of VWZX01008936.1, forward strand.
TGCAGAGGTAACATTTAGACAAAGGAAGAGCTAAGTGTGTGACCTGCATATGTATAGAAGATTGCTAGGTACCTATGGTCACGTACCTTGAAAATACTGTAGAGCAACAGCTGCTTGAAGACCAAGTCAGATCCAAAGTATCAGTGATTTATAAATGCTTTGTGTTTCTCTGTTGGCACAGGCTGAAAAGGGAAGATCACTTTCAATTAATTGCTCTTGCACTGCACAAATTGCTGCCAGTTTTTGTGTTGGGTGCTTGTGGTTAAATTCAGGGACAGAAACAAAATAACGCTGTTGCCAGAGTAGTGAACACCTGCATTTGCCCTGTGCTCCCTAAGCAAAAGTACACACAACCTTCTGCTGCCTTAAGATGTACAGGTTAAAAGGGGAAGATTGCAGACATCTCTCCTAATTTTTCATTTCCTTCCTGGCCAATCAATAGACTATTGCACAGTGGCAGAAAGCTGGTTACCAAGACATGCCTGAATATGAGAACTTCAAGCACCTCCTGCAGGCCCCACTGGATGATGCCCAGGAGATCCTGCAGAACAGATTCCCAATGCCGCGCTACATCCACACGGAGCACGGGGGCAGTCAGGTGAGGAGGTTTATCCAGGATCTGCTGCTGTTGAGCAAAGCTGTCTTTCTGCTCGACTAGAAGGGTGGTTCTGTAAGTTAAATGCAATGGTAATTTAGCTCTTCAGGGGACAGAACTTGGGGATTTTCTCCAGAGCTTTTATTACAACTTTGTCTTTTAGTGAGTGAGTGACTTGCTGGATGTGCTTTTGAAATCTGAGGATGGAAAATACCTCAAAAAAGCCAGCTTAAATGTATTTTTATTCCCAAAAGAGATGGTTAAGAAGGGATTTGGCTGTGTATCTGAACTTCTCCAAGACAGGGAGTGCACTAGTTTGCTAGGACAGTAAGTTGCACTGAATGATTGACCATCTGTTTCTTTACTCTCCAGTGATGAATGAGGATGTAAAATAGTTCTTAGCTTTGTTCTTCCTAGAATTGCAGTTGTGCTGTGCTTGTCTGTGGCAGTGGATGCTCCAAAACAAAGATTTGGTATTAATTCCTGATGTGACTGTGTTAACCCTGATCTCTTTTCTGAAGAGTGGATGGGAGCATGTGAGGGACAATGCTGGTGACATGCCCATTCTTGCCAGGCAAGTGCCACTTCCTGTCACAGTGCTCCTTGGAGCACTCCTCTCCATGCCCTTTGGAGACAAGTTGTCTGTGGAGCCTGGCTGTTTCTGGACTTGCAACCTGTTCAAGTTAAATTAGTAGCTTCCTTGCAAAAGCAGAGGACCATCACTAGTCAGGTATCTAAGGAAGTCTGGAGGGAACCCTTTTACCAAACTGCTTCTCCAATATTTTGTTTTCACAGGCCCGGTTCCTCCTGTCTAAAGTGAATCCTTCTCAGACCCACAATAACCTCTATGCATGGGGCCAGGTAAGCAATGGCAGAGCTTCTCATCTTTCAGAATGTACAAATGTACCTTTACCTATTTGTTCATGCAGTAGGCATCCTGTTTCATGGCCCCAAACCTCAAGCAGGTCATATTTGTCCTCTTCCTTCTTACCCAAGAGCTTTTTGCAGATCTATGTGACTGGATTGGAGAATCTTACAGTCCTTTGTGGTGCAAGGAAACAGGGTTATTTCTGTGTACCAGAGGATCTGATAATATAATTACCATCTGAGACTGCAGTAATTGTAGCATTTTAAAAGACACAACTGATTTATTAGCTCTGTCTCTAAAGCTTAATCAGGTTAGGTTTTTATTCCACCTGCTTATTCAAGTCTGTGATTGTTGGTAAGATCAATAGTCCTGGTGGAGAGCACTAGATGACAAGATGATCAAAATGCAGTTTTCAAGCCTGGGTGATTAAACTCCAGTTCCTGTTCTTGTACTGAATCCCCCCAAGTTTTCAGCAAAATGTCAGCACAGTCAGTTGATATTGAGGCTTTTCCTCAATGGATCCCAGGAGAATGGCTGTCCAAATAGAGTGCTGCCACAGCAACTCAGTACCTCAGCAACTTGAAAGCAGGAGATCAGTGGTCTACACAAGGAGTGCTTTGCCCCTTCGATCTTCCTTCCTGTGTTGCAGCTACATGTTGGGTTACAGGCCAACCAGGACAGTTTTCTGTGGTGGCTGATGTTGAAGGAAGCAGCTAATTTGATGTAGAATATGTTTTTACAGGGTTCAGGTGACCTGGTGTAGAGATTTATCTTCACCCTTTCCTACAGATATGATTTAGAACTCTTAGATCACAGTGTAGTATTCTGAAAGAAGTAACTACCATATCCTCTTTCTTCACCTTGTTTGTGTAGAGCTTTGGGCAGCAAAATTCCTAATGCTTTGGGGGGAAGAGACTCTCCAGTAGCTCAGTTTGCACTAGAGGATACTGTCATTGCTGTTGCTGAAGAGTAGCATGTTTCCACTAGGTATCTGTCCTCTGCAGCAGCAAAGGTGGTTGATGCAGCAGGCAATTTTGCAGAGTGCTAACATCTGATTTGCCTTCAGTTAGTCCCCAGTGTTGGTACTATTTTAGGCTTATCATTTCTTTATTTTCCTGCAGGAATCAGGAGCTCCAATCTTGACAGATGATGTTAGTCTCCAGGTATTCATGGACCATCTCAAAAAGCTGGCAGTGTCAAGTGCATCATGACTTTGATCAAACCCAGAAGCCAGGACAGAAGAGTTACACAGAACATGTGGGTGACAGAAGTATAGCAATTTATCTACCTTTCCTGCTCTCTTTGTTTAGACTAAGGTTCTTAAGTGAAGTAGAATTGAGGGAGAGTTTTTTACTTGGCCCTTCTATGTATTAATTTATTTGTATTCCTTTTTGTCTCTATTCTGTTACACTGTAATTAGAGCTCAAGGATGTTTTAGCCAAGAGAGATTTTAACAGTCTTTAAACTCATTTTAATGGTGTCTTAAAAGGTGTCTTTTAGCAAGTAGGGACTGTATTAATGAAAAATAAAACTGGATAAGAGCATCACTGTTGAGTACTATCCCCTATATTCAGTTGTATCTGCAATGGGCTTGGTCTACCTCCTTTTCATTTCTAAAGGTTTAGTACTGGGGTACATACATGCTATTATGGAAAATAATTTAGAGGAGCTCCTAAAAGTGAGAGAGTGCAGAACAAGTACTAGAATGCCTTCTCAGAGGGAGGGAAGAGGCTGCCCAGGGTGTCACCGTCCCTGGAGGTGTTACCAAAAAAAAGTAAATGGTTTAGTGGCATGGTGGTGATAGGTTGACAATTGGACTTGATGATCTCAGAGGTCTCCTCCAGCCTTAATGATTCTGTGATGGGACGGTGGGCCACCGTGAGGCAGGGCATGAACGTCAGCCCTTCTATCACTTCAGCGTAACGTTAATCGGCTTGAAAACGGATAGGAAAACCGGTGCTGCAGCTGTTGCTAACTCGGGCTCTGCATCTGAACATGACGTTGTCCGGTAAGCACCCAGGGCCGGACTGTATCTATTCACATTCCGTCAGCCGCGGAAGCTCCCGCCCAGACTGGGCTCTGCTCGCCCCTCTCCCTGCCGAGATCCTCACACCGCTCCTAGGCTTTCCACGAGAAGCGCAGCTATTCCCCTAGAGCGTGAGCCGCGGCTGCCATGTGGCGCCTTTTCCCGCTCCGCCCCTCTCCTCGCTCGTAAACCATCGTGTTGCCCGATTGGTAGCGGCGCTCGGCCAATGAGCGCGGGCGGTACTGGAGGGACGATGCGGGCAGGAGTGTGGAAGGCGCGGGCGGCGCTGCTGTATTCGGTGGGCGGTTGGACCATGTTGGGGGCCATGCTCCACTACAACTCCACCAGTGGCGACAGCGCCGAGATCGGAGGCAGGACTGGTACCGGGCTAGTTAGGCGCGGCTCAGTTCGGGGACGGCGCTTAGAGCCTCTTCGGTGGTGGTGGTGGTGGTGGGGGTGACCTCGCTGAGGGGCGGGCCTGGGTGAGGGAAAGCTGGGCGGGGATTGGCTGAAAGAGCTGGGCACGGGGTGGTGATTGGCCAAGGCGCGGGGCTGGGCTGGGGGACAGCTCGGTTGGAGGCGGGGGTGGCTGAGGGGAGCTCGAGCGCCCTCTAGTAGCTGAGGAAGGGCTCTGCCGGCGGTGAGGTCCTGGCCCCGGCTGTTGCCTCGACCGAGGCGCTGAAGTGCTGGCAGCCTGCCTGCCTTCTGTTCCTGGAGATGCGCGGCTGCCGGGTGCGCGGCCGCCTCCTCCTGGGCAGGGTGAGGTGTAAGGGCCAAAGGCAGGCTCCTGCCGGCTCAGTGTGAGCCCAGCGCCTCCTGGCATCCCGAGGAGGTTCGACTTGAAGGAATGTAAATCTTATGTGGGTGGGAAAAGCCTGTGCTTTGTCTCTGGTGACAGGAACAGGGCCTACAGCCTTTCCAACTTGTTGCTTTTATTTGCAGTGTGGGAATGGTTTAGAGCTGCACCAGAGGGAGTTCGACTGCACATTAGGAATTGTTTCTTTACCAAGAGGGTGGTCTAGGGCTTCCTAAAAAGGTGGTCGATTCCCCAAGCCTGTCAGTCTTTAATGGCCTCAATAATACGATTTAATTTTTGGTCAGCTCTGAACTGGTCAAGCAGTTGAACTAGGTGATCCTTGTAGGTCTCTTTCAACTGAAATAGTTCAGTTCTGTTCTATTCCTGTTCCATTCCATTGTCTCTGTGTTCCTCTTGCTCTTCCTCAGCAGCCTGCTGCTTATGAAGGTGTAGCAACATGGAGCTAGCTGTAATGTGGATAACTTGGAAGCTGGTTGTTAACTGCAGCTCCTGTAGTACGGACACTAGTCCAGTATCAGTGCAGCAACCTACCTCACCCTAGTAAATCCCTTGTTCTGTTTACACAGTCACTAGATCTTTGCTGTCTGTTAGAATTTGAGAAAAGGCAAAAAGAAGACCAAGGATCTGTGGTTGCTGTTTTACCATGATGAAGGGATAAAACATTTTTATTGCTATGCTCTTTTTTTCTCCCCCCTTACCTCTTGTATTCCTTAGAGAATGAAAGTGATCTTCAGGCAAACCAAGGACCCCGAAAGGAAGTATTCATTACAGAAACAGCCTTAGGATTAAAAGTGACAACAGTAGTAACCTACAGGGAAACTGAAGCTCCTATTACTCGACTGCTGAGGCGTATGACATCATTCTTTTATCCTGCTGATGACCCTCCTTCTGAAAACTGAGTGGTCCAGAAGCTCAGAATTTTGTGCTGGAGCTGGCTTCTCCAAGGTTATCTTGGCACCTGGCACCAGACCCTTGGTGGAGAACTCTCTTGCATTGCAGATACAGCTTCACAGAACTGACAGACCTCATCTTCTCAGACCACTGCTGCTGTCTGCACATGTGTTCAAATTGTTAAACGTGAACTGGGTTCAACTGTGCGTGTTGGGAGATGTCAATGAATGCCTGCTGCCTGAGGTCTTGTGTCCAGTGCTCTGAACAGATGGCTGTTGTGGGGTTTTTTGTGAAATTGCTTTCCCAGTTAGCCTGCAGGAGGCACACTGGTATGCCAGGATGTACCCAGAGTGGCTCCTCAACTGATCAACTCTGATGCAGATACTTTAAGAACAATTAATAAATGGGAAGGAATGTAATTTAATCTTTTGGGTACAAGAGTTGTTAATTGTCCTTCAAATGAAAGCTTACAAGAGATCAATTACAAATGCAGAAATACTACTGTAAGCTGGAAACTTACTAAGATTTCTGCTCCAAGTCCTTCTTTTATTTATACATATACATGCTACCTCCCTTGTGGAGTACTGCCTCCCAGCTGCTGTGGCTGTAACTACCTTTAATTCTGTAAGGTTTCCTTAGTCTGTATGGACATTGCTTCCTTTCACAGTAAGCTGCTCCTGGCCACTGCTTTCTATAGGGGTTTCCCCCAGCTTCTCTCACTACTGATCCTCATTGCTATAGGGGATCCTGGCAGCCACCACTTCCACTTCTGGAAGGCTGCCCCCAGGCCTTACTTTCTGCAGGTGTCTTCCCTCAATCCCTGTAGCCATGACCTCCCTTTAGAGGAAGCTGCTCTGAGACCCTACATAAGCAGGACCTTCCTTTCTACAGGGGTTTGCCCCTGCAAACACCCCCTTGCTGTCCCTATAGCCTTTTCTAGAACACCTACCTACCCCACCCCAGCATCTCTATCTTCACACAGTCCCTGCAGACACCACCTTGCTGTATAGAAAACTGGCTCTAGCCTCTGCTCACACAGCCCAGCTTCTGGAGGAGCTTTTCTACCACAAGCCCCAGCCCATGCACCAACAGACCCCTCTTGCTGTAGGAGCTTCTGTGGTCCTGCAACGAAGAGACTAGACTGCAAGGTTCAAGCAAACAAACCTTTTTGAGCTTCACTTGCAGGTCTAACTACAAGGCTCAAGCAAACCATTAATCTGAACTTCACTTTCAGATCTTGTATGTCACTATTGCAAGTTTTCATGGGTACAGTGGAAGAATGCATTGTTACCACTTAAAAGCAAAAATAAATGATACCAACGTAAAAAGCATGACAAATACTGTATGTGTGCTAATCCCCCACACATACCAACTTAGAGCATGCTAAATATTCCCTTGCTGCTCCAGATAAGGGCTGTCTGCCCTAGAACAGTGACCTTGGCTGGTGTCCTGGCCAAGGTGAAGGGTCTCTACACAGGTAAGAAGTAGTGTTGGAGTGGTGACTCCTAGCTCCTAATCCAAATCTTGGGCGCTTGTCCCCTGATTTACATGGTTGCGGCCAATACTATGCCCGAGTGGATTACACTGTCTGGAGTTGTGTCTCTTTGGCCATGTAGTGGAGTTTCCCTTTATCTTCCTTTGTTCACCCATGGGAGTGTTGGGCTAAGGGTTGGACTCGATGATCGCAGAGGTCTTTTCCAACCATTATGATTCTGTAGAGAGGACACCTAAGTTTACCTGCATTTGCTCTGTAGGTGAGACCTAAAGCCGCCTATGCCTATGCTGTTCTACACCTCCTCGGCGTCCCTATAGCGACACGCACAAGGGGGAGGCTGCGGAAGCACTTCCGATCCGCCAGAGGGCGCTGTGATCACTGGGCGGTCGGACAGAGAGCGGCCTCTCGTTGCCTAGCGCCGCCGCCATCCCCTCAGCGGCGCCTGGCCTGCGCTGCGTGGCCGCGCCACCATGAAGGCCATCGTCCAGCGCGTGGCCCAGGCCAGCGTCACAGGTCAGTGTGCCGACACCGGCAGGGTCATCGGAGCCCGGGGGAAGCGGGAGGTGCCCCGTCTGCCGCCCCCCGCGGCCTCTAGCCCTTCTCCTTCGCTGCTGTCCCCGCCTCGCGATGTTGCTCTGTGTGTGCGGGGAGGCAGAGCCATCTCCTCGCTTTCTCCTATGGCTGACACGCGTGGGCGGTCGGGAACCCCTCCCCCCCAAACTCGTCGTTCCCCAGTGAGGTTTTGCAGTGGGCTTGCTTGTTTTTGTTACCTGCATGTGCCGGCAGTGCTTGCCCAGTAACCTTGAGTTGCTTGTGCAGTGCCGTCCCAGTTGCTTGTATCCTCACGGCTCGTGTGTGTTGTCCTTGTAATTAGGAGTTGCCTTCTTGCTCGGCTTGCATACGCGGCAAGTGTTGGCAGTGCAGCAGCAGTTGCCTCCTCAGGTGGCCTGCATGTGTTGACTCTGGAATTACACCCATCTCCTTGCGTTGCTCTCTTATGTTGGCAGGGCTGACCTGATACTGTCGTGCGGTGCTGGTGCTGGTAGAGCAGCTGTGATCGCTACCTGTGGCTTGCTTGTGTCAGATACTATACCCAGACTTGCCTTCTTGTGTTGCTTGTGTGTTGTAGCAGTGCTGTCTCCGTTGCTATTACCCATGGCTTGCATGTGTTGTCTGTAATGACAGTTGCCTCCTTGCATTGCTTGTGTGGCTTGGCAGTCCAGTGGCAGTTGTCTCCTTGAGTGGCTTACATGCATTGACACTACATTTGCAGTCATCTTGTGATGGCTGGGCTGTCTGATTACTGCTGTGTGTTGTTTTGCATGTACTGGGACAGTGCCATCCCAGTTGCCTTCTCCCATGACTTGCATGTGCTGCCACTAAAATCACAGTCATCTTGTCACCTGTCAGCAGTGCAGTTGTGATCACCTTACAGAATCAGAGAATCATAGCAAGGTTAGAGTTGAAAGGGACCTTTAGAGGTTATCTAGTCCAACCCCTGTGCTGCCAGCAGGGACACCTGTAACTAGCTCAGGTTGCTCAGAGCCCCAGACAACCTGACCTGGAATGGTTCCAGGAATGGGACATCCACCACCTCTCTGGGCAACCTGGGCCAGTGCCTCACCCCCCTCAGTGTGAAAAATTTCCTCCTTATATCCAGTTTAAATCTCCCTCCCTTAGTTTAAAGCCATCATCCCTTGTCCTGTCACAACAGACCTTGCTAAAAAGACTGTCTCCATCTTTCTTATAGGCTCCCTTTAAGTACTGGAGGCAGCTGTAAAGTTTCTCCTTCTCTTCTCTGCCTTCTCCTGTGGCTTGCATGTGTCAGGCACTGTAGCAAGAGCTGCCTCCTTGCATTGCTTCTGTGAATCAGTGCTGCTGTTTCAGTTGCCAGGGATGTGATTTGCATGTGTTCCACTATGTAAAGATACTTGAAATCCCAAAGAAGTTAGCATGTAAGCATGCCTGCTGTGGGGCCCAGGGGCAAGGTAGTGTGCAGCAAGATAGATAAGTTAAAGAAATAGTTGCACATTAAATAAATAGCTTCTGCTTGTGTGTGGCTGGTCAGTATGAACTGGAAAAGCATGACTATGTAAGTGAGGGGCACAGCTTTTGTGCACAGCTTGTACTGCAGGTACAACAGTGGTCAGGCCTCATCAGCACTGGGATTATGGCTGACTTTGTGCCCCTTTTCTGGCTAGAATTTAAACTTGTTTCTGGCCATTTGAGATGTACCTCTGTGAGGGAGAGAGTGTTGTGCTTCGCAGGAGGGTCAGTTTCTGAGCTGGGCAGCTCATACCGGTATTGGATGGAAGCGAAGAGTGGGAGGAGTTTTCACCTCTGCTTTGCCTCTGCCCATTGAGAATAGTCCAGATCTGGCCACTTGGTGCACAGACAGCAGCTTTCAGCTCTTGCTGGAGGTCTGTTTTCCTTTCATCTTCCAGAATGCTGGGGGCTTTTTTCTCACTGCCATGAGCCCAGATATATCTCAGTTTTAGAGACCTCATTTAAACCTGATTACAGTCATCTCAGGACCAGCCATGTTAAGATACTTTAAATTAAGATGATTTAATGAAATTAAGATAGCTTAAACATTTCTTAGGAAAACAATGAATCTGCAATGGTTTGTGTTTCATTGTAAATGTCATTAAAGAGGTGCTCCCAAGCAGGGGGGGTGGAGTTTGCAGGTTGTTCAAAATCTTGTGTGAGGGCTGTATCAGGTAGATGTCACCTTCTCACGACTAATGTAAAGTAAGGAAGGAGTGCTGGAGTAGAGGAGTTGAGTAGATTTCTTGCTGTCAACCAGATGAATCATTTTTACAAAATTATTGGAAAGAGTTCTGTCACCACCTCTGTGGTTAGCAGTCCTGATCCCCAGTTACAGTAAAAAGTCTTTTTTACAGTGTTTTTAGACACTAGGAGCTAGTCAGTCACAAGTAAGTGGCGATATTGGGGAGACTTTTGAAAGAGGACTTTATGTGATATTATAAACTCAAACAAACTTAAGGTGGAGAAGAAAGGTCTAGAATGATGTTTTCTGTGGTGGTTGTACAGTTGCCAGCTGCAGTCAGTACTGTGTCATAAAACCAGCCAGTGCATTTAGCCTTTCTTTTCTTTTTCTCCCCGTTGCCCAGTGGGTGGAGAACAAATCAGTTCAATAGGACGAGGCCTGTGTGTACTGCTAGGCATATCTTTGGAAGATACACAGAGAGAGCTGGAGCACATGTAAGTCACATGTTTCCTTTTGCCTTGTACTCTTTTTATTTGTGGCTTTCTAACAGGGAATCTGGGATACCTGTGCAGTAGCCAAACAGATGGGTCTCTCCCGTTGGGATATTCCAGTTTACCCTTTAGTTCCTCTTCAGATTTTACCTTGAATGCAAGTTTCTTAGTTAATTTGTTTTTATGTTCTGTTGAGAAAAATCTGTTGGCATTCCCTCTCTATGTGTTTTTTATGAGTTAGCTTGCTTACTTTCTGTGCCCTCTTTATGTCACACTGTAACTTGCAATTATTCTGTCCTCATCTGATGTGCTGGACAGTGATGATGTTAATTAGTAGCCTGACAATACTCTGTGTGTAAGGGCTTTCTTGGTTATGGCTCTGCCTGATGTGATGAGATTCCCATAGTTTAGAGAGGAAGGGGCAAAGGGATGTCTTGTTATTTGGAGGCAGGATGAATATGCATCTGCCTTCCCTTTAATCTCATCCTGTGGGGAGATACTAACTTGTATCTGTTGATCCTGCCTGGACCAATTTAAGAATGGTCTTTTTCTCCTCCTAGGGTTCGGAAGATCTTGAACTTGCGGGTGTTTGAAGATGAAGGTGGGAAGCACTGGGCCAAAAGTGTGATGGATAAACAGTATGAAGTGTTGTGTGTCAGCCAATTCACTCTCCAGTGCATCCTGAAAGGAAACAAGCCTGACTACCACATGGCAATGCCCACAGAGCAGGCTGAGTGTTTTTATAACAACTTTCTAGAGCAGCTAAGAAAAGCCTACAAACCAGAGCTTATTAAAGGTAAGGGGAAAAGGTTGGTAAGGTTCTTGATGTGACCAGTGGACCTTGTTTTTATGTGCTTTTCCCTGATCATTTCTGACTTTATTCAGTGATTTTTTCCCCTCTGTGTTACAAAGGAGCTGTCATTACACAGCAGTAGGTGAGGGGTGTCAGAGTATTTTCACTAGCAGCCTAGCAGTCATCACCCCAATCTTCCTCTAGCTGTGCCATTTCCTGGCATTCCTTTGGCACAGTTTGGCATGTAGATGTTCCTGTGTTGTTTTTGTATGTACAACATGAGCAATGACTCTGACAACATGATTCAGAGAGGCTGCAGCTCTGAGAACAAGCTCTGGGGTCAAGCTCCCTCAAAGGCTTGATGTTTCCTCCTGTGTAGCTATTTATTATTATTATTATTGAGAGAGTTGAGAGTTTGGTTCTGTGGATTGCTGTGGGTGCCTTTCCCTTTGATCTTACAAATTGCTTAACACACTTTAGAAGAATAATTTAGTGATTTGAAGTGGAGTTTGGGTAGCTTAGTCAAAGACAGATCAATAAATGTCTTGCCCTGTTGCCTCACAGCCTTGTGTTTTCCAGTCTCTGTATTGTTTTGGATAGACTAATATGGCTGTTGGAAGTTGAGCTACTGTTGTAGGTGCTGGGCAGGCAACTCTTCCAGCTGGTATCTTGTCTATCTGGTTAACAGCTGGGAGCTCAGAATGGTAGGTGTTCTCCAAAGAGAAGTACAAACCCTTCTTTAACACCCAGAGCAGGAGGATGTTTGACAAACAAAATCTTGGAGAAATCTTCCTTCTTAAGCACCTTGCTCCACTCTGAGGAGCAGAGCTGGTGGATGCAGGACTGGGGGTTCTGTTGTGCAAGCTAATATCCAAGAACTAGGCCTATCAAGACTTCTTGTGTGTCAGGGCCTTCTCTCTGTCTTGAATGGAGGCAGTCATTTTAGTCAAACCACACAGCTGGGTGCACATGGACCATTTGTTTTTCTTAGTAGCTTTCTGCAGTTTGTTGGTTGACTGTCCTTTTATGTATCTGGTTTTTTTTCTTTTTAGTACCATATTTGGCAAAGATTTTGACATGTGGTGTTCTTCCCAGAGCTCTCATAACTTCTTGTCTCTGCCCTTTTCAGATGGCAAGTTTGGTGCCTACATGCAGGTACATATCCAGAATGATGGTCCTGTAACAATAGAATTGGAGTCCCCAGCTGCCACTGTTGACCCTAAACAGGTAAGAGAAGCAGCAAGTCTATCTGGAAGGGATGGGTATATAGGCTGTGTGTGCTCTGGGGATTTGTAGCATTCCTGTTACCAAGCAGTATACCTTTCCTTAGGCATGAGGAGCTTGTGTTTCCTGTGCAGCCTCTGAAAAGTTCAATACCTGCACTGTTTTCTTCAGTCCCTTAGCCTGCTGATAGCTGCCTGCTGTCCTGGTAAAGGTCTTGAGGGTGTAATGCAAACCAGCTTTTTACAGTTTATTCTTGCTCCTCATGAATGCTGTTGGCTGTGCTGGAGTTTGCAAGTTTCCATCTCTTTCTGGGGGAACATTGACTTGTTTAAGGGTTTTGCCCTCACAGTTGGCTGCTTTTCCCATCTGGCAGCACCTTCCTGGTGGCCATAACGTGGGCTGAAGACTAGGAAGGATGCTGGTTTTTGAAACTTTGGCATGAATTCCATGTTTAATACAAATGACTCTGCTTCAGTCTCTCCTGCTGATTGCCTTCCTTTCCTCTGCTTAGAGCACTGACGTAGGTAAGATTAGATCAGGTGTCTTCTTACAGAGTCTGTGCCTGCACCCTGTGAAAAGAAGGACAGACAGAGTTCTTCTGTGGACTGAGTGGGTTCTGGATAGTCCTATGAAAATAAGAGCAATCTAAATCTGTTTACCTTTCATCCTGCAATGTGTTACTCACACTTTTCATCACCTACCCTCAGTTCCAGCTCGCTGCAATCCTGATGTGGGGGATTCTTGTCTGGCATAGAAAGGGATGAGCTCTTGCAGTGGCACAATCCAGCTGTGTGTGCTTTGGATGCACAAAGAATTTAATCCAGTTCCATGTTTCAGAGAATGCAATTTACTTGAAAATTGGCAGCTCTTTTAACTGTTACTGGGAATCTTTTCCAGCTCATATTGGGACCTTAACACACACTGTTGGAGGCACTGCTGTTTCTGACACTCCTAAGCATCCTTTCATGATACTATTTGATGTGTGTGCCATCTTCTCTCACCCATTATACTAGATGTGGGATGAGGAAGAACCAATTTAAAATTGTCATTCTCTTCTCTTTTCCTTGCCTGTTACATTTCTTTTCTGCTGCCATATAGCCTGCTGATTTGCTTGTAGGATGGGAACTAAGGTTTAGAGATGATGTGTTTATCTGTTTGCTTTCTGCTTTAGTAAGAAGAAATAAATAAACCATCCCACAGTGTTTAATGTCATGTTAACAGAAAGAGATTAGACAAATAATTGCTGATGAACAACTTTGTAATGTTATTGGATGTGACAGTGGAATCCCTCTTATTTTGAGTGCTTGTCTGTGATTGTAATTGGTAGTAGTCTGATTTTTATAATTCCTTAGCAGTGTATTTAGTAAAAGTATATTTGGATTAAGGAATCAAAATGTATCTTTTTATTCCTTCTGCTAGAGAGATATTAATAAATCACTTAGAGAATTAATTAAAAAATTAATAAAAACAATAGGTCCTCCCCATACAACAAATGTATGTGTATGTATATATATATATATAATCTGTGTGTGTGTGTATATATAAAAAAGAGACTATCCCAGCTGTTTGTGGAACCCTGGTAATACAGGTCAGTTTGTTGTAACTGTTCAGTTCCATTGTCATCCAATTTAACAGAAAGCAAATGAAAGCATGAAGTAAATCAGAAGATTCCTACACCAGCAGTAGTTAGTGATTGCTGGGTCTTTTCTGAAGACTTGTGATTATGTAGGAATTTGGACATGTGAATGGAATAATAGAAAAATAAATAATAGCTGGCATTTAATTGAGCTGTTAAAGCACCTTTTTGGCAAGTCTGATGGACAAACAAGTTTTGTTTTAAAGGCAAAAGAAAGCCACAGATTAGAAACTGCATAAGAAATGTGGAAACAGAAAGGCATAAAATGGGAGAAGGTCAATAGGCAAAAATTCCTCCAGAGAATTGGAATCAGTGCCCCTCAATCCATGAAGACACTTCTAACTATAGACTTGGTTGACACAGAAAATAACTTGAGATGTAAACCTGTACGTGCTAATCTTTTATCTCAAGTCAAAGCACCCTGGAATCACATTCTGTTATGACTTTGGCCAGAACCAACACCCACAGACCAATCTGCTTCTCTGAAAAATGGCAGAGAGATATGGAAGTGACATCTGTGTGCAATCTAGTTAGACTTTTAGTAGCACTGGAAGCATTTCTGCTGAGAGGTGGCAAGGCAGAGTTAGCAAAGGGTTTTGTCCAAGCTGATATGAAATTGTTACTCTATGTCCTAGGTGATTCTGAGGCTCATGTATCTCTTTCTCTAGATAAAGCATAAAATAAATACATTCTTGAGTGCTGGATGGCTGAACTTGGGATACATCTGGTGTCAGCAACTTTGAAACTACAAAACTGCCACAAAAGAGAAGAGTATGGAATCCAACTCCCCCTTATTGTCCTTGTGGTTTATTCCTTTCCACATTTGCAGATTGTGTTGAGTGGAGAAGGAACCCTGGGAAGCTGAGGGTAGACCTTTGAAGATGTGCCCTTCTTTTTTGTACTCAGGAGGTGATCATGTTAGTTTATGATGATATTTGCTGCCTTCTCCAAATTTCTGAAAATCCAAGCCTTGGGCTTTTGTTTTTTTTCCCTTTTCTGCTTTACTGTTCTGTGTGTTGCTGTTGGGAATCTGAGTTGCAAGTTTTATACAGATGAGCACAGTTGTGAGTGTTTTGAGAAAGTCTTCTAAAATTCTTGTATTCCATAAAGTATTATCTTGCTTTTCTTGCATCTAGCTGACAAAACTTGAAAAACAGCAACAAAGGAAAGAGAAGACCAGAACCAAGGTGCCCTCTGAGTCAAGTAGAGAAAGAAATACTCCCCGTAACAAGGATGACCCCAGTGCAAGCAGTGGAGCAGAAGGAGATGTGTCTTCAGAAAGAGAGCCTTAGCTCACCCAAAGCAGGCCTCAGGTTTGGCTTTTCCCTTCTCTGTGAAGCTGTGTCCTTCTGCTTGGCAGTCTCTCCCCCAGGGTGCTCTACTGAGGCAGCACATGCAGAGAGTTGCATTAGCAGGGTTGAAAGGTGAAATTCTGATAACATTGCTGGTGGGTAGCCTCCTCTTCTCTCTGCAGTTAGCACACCAGAATGTAGAACAGGGTGAAAACCTCATCCTCCCTGTGTGTTTGGCTGGGGGTGGTTAGCTGTGAGTCTGGTCCAGCCAGAACTGGCCCTCCCCTGAGCCTCCTTTTCTCTAGGCTAATCAACCCCAGTTCCCTCAGCCACTCCTCATAACACTTGCACTCTAAACCCTGATAGCCTAGCATTCATTTTTATGCTGTGACAATAAGTAAAGACACTTCTCTCTGTGAGTTTTGAAGTCCTTCTACTGTATTCCTACCCTACCTATAATAATGTTCCTGTTTATTTGCCTTCCACAGTTTCTCATGCAAAAGCTACCCAGGATTCTTGAAGAGTGGCCCAACAGACATTCACCTCAGAACCACTCTTCAACTTTGGGAAGGAATGGAAAATGGTAAAACAGAACTCAGACATTAGAAACCTTTATCATTCTGTATTGAAACAACCAAAGCAATGCTATCAAATCCAGTTGTTAATGTGTAGTATCAGTAGTGAAAAGGACTTGTAACATTTTTGTGTCTATGTTTTCACATGACTGCTGAATAAAGGGTGGCTGTGGGCAGATTGTAGCAGAACAGCTGAATGTTCACTATCAGTACATCAGCTCCATTTCAAAGACAAATCAGGGTTTTTCCTTAAACTTACACTTGAATTCTGATAATGATTCAAGCAAGCTTGTATTTTGATCTCACTCTCTGGTGTCATGTGCTCCTTGTTTCCATGGCAGCTTGTAGATCTGTGTATATTTTGGTATATTGTTCAGCTGCTACATCACACCAAGGTAGGCAGTCCAGCCTTTCTGCATGGATTCTGTTGTTAAAAGGGAAGATCAGCTGCTAGTTGTTTATCATGTGGAACACATCTGTCTTGTAAACTTTTTTAGAAACAGAAAAGACTTTATTAAACAAATGACAATAGCTGAGTGCCTGCTGGTGTTTGTGTACTGCGTTCCTGAGGGTGCAGCGGTGTGGGTGACGGTGTGAGTGAGGTGAGAAACACCTCTCATGGAACCCAGCCACTTCTCCTTTCCAAGTTTGGGAGTCAGGTTGCTGACCTGAGGCTTTAAGTTACCTTCTGGTGGCCATCACAATGCTGCAGCAGTTGCTCAACATACTGTGTCATGCATCTGCTGATGTTTCTGTCAGATCAAGAAGCAGATCAGCGTTTGGAAGCTGCCTGCAAACAAGAGCTGAGAAGCACCTGCAGAGCTGCTGTGTGTTGTTAAAGCCAAAAACGTTTTGGGGGAAATGAAAGATTGCAAATCATTACACCTTTGACTTCTTTCAGAGGTGGTGGTGGTACCTGTAGCACAGGGTATTCTCCAGGCCTGCCTTTCCCTTATGGTCTTCACCAGCCATCTGCCATGGTCACCATCAGAGCCAGGATGCTTACTGCATGACTGTACCTGAGTGTAGGGCTGACTCACTGGTGATAGTTGTTCTTAATCCAGTTACAAGGCTGCAGACTCTTCAACCACTGTGACACTTGGTTTAACATTTTCTCTTGTAGACTGTTTATTTAGTAGAGGATCAGATCAGTCAAACCAAGACAGGAAAGTTTCAGAACTGCACCTAACATGGCTTTTTAAAATACACAAAGCTTAAATAAAGATTTGGCAAAGTACACACCTAGCATTTAAACAGCAATGGTGAGTAGCCAGGACAGGTTGAAATGTTACATTTTGTCTTGCCTTTAATAATTAGATAATTTTTCATCTGGCCATTTTATGCAGTTTAGTTTGCCTGAAGTCACAGCTTGGTCACAAGCAGTGGCTTTTTCACCTGTCCCTTCATAGTCTTCCTCACCTGGGACTGCAGCCTGACAGTCCTTGTCAGATTAGTGCTTAACTTGTTGCAAAGGGCGAATTCAGCCAGCAAATTAGCAGTGCCTTCCTCTCAGGTGTTGATGGGGCTGTTGAAGAAGGAGCCCTCAGGCCTATCTCATCTAGCTTAAGTGTCTTGCTTGCTTCAGCATCTTTGAAATGGTGTCTTCTGCTATGCAACCTGTTCTTAAGAAGATGAGGGCACGAAGTAAGTCCTTCAGCCTCTGCACTCTGAAAGGTAAGCTGGTAGAAGCTAAACTACAAAGAAAATAAAGGTTGAAAAGAAGAAGTATCATAAATATGTCCCAGGGCAGACAAGAGTTGATGTTCCAGCTGCATTCAAGTACAGAGAAATGGCAAATGTTGGCCAGAGATGGGAGTGGGACCTGATGCTTGGCTTCCTGCTCAAACACATGTTCTCTCTGTGACTGGACTGTGTGTTCTCTCTGAGTCTCTTCTCTAATCAATAGCATTTTCCTGCTTCATGTGGGGTGTGTGAGGATGAATAAATTGGGATATGGTTGTGGTCTATGGAGACCTGGGAACTGGAAATGCCCAGGAAGGCTGGTAGGTTTTGGACAGATGCTTCCTGCAGGCCTGTGTCCAGTGTATTTTCATGCACAATGACTTATTTCAGGATTCAAGAAAAATCCAAACAGCCAAGCTCTCTTTTTTTTTTTAAAGAGTGTCTGCAAACCATTGTGTATTGAAACTCTCACTCAGACATTCCACTGCAGGCCTGGAGGTGACACAGCCATTGTTACAGCAGTTGCCTTCACACAAGAAATGTGTCTTGGTGGATCTGCTTGTAGCCAGACCCTGAGGATGGATCAGGATGTTACAGGAGATCCTCTCAAGAAATGTGGTAATGGAAAAGAAAATACACACAGAAAAAGAGTACATTTGATTCTGGTGTTTGAAACAAGCTTCATGAATGATGTCAGAGCTGCTCATAAACCCTTGGACTGAAGTCTCCATGAGATTGTTGAGTTGCAAGTGTCTGTTTTGTGATCTGGGATGTGTGAGAATCACACAAAAATACACTGCAGGTATCTTTATAAATCATGTATTGAGTAAATGTGCTGTGGTGTTACTGAAGGCAAAGCAAGTACCAAGCAAATATTCAAGTATTTTATTTTTCCATGCTTATTTGTTTCAAAGAGCTCTTCTGATTTAATAAATCCTGGAATACTTGTGGCCAACAGCATCTGAATATGTTTTTGTTCTTCATGTGTTTAACATCACAGTGTTTTAGAGCTGCTCCAGTTATTGCATGGACAACAAAATATTACAACTAATAGAATATATTAATTATAAATAATGACTATATATTACACATATTATGTATTTTATATATATAATATATTCATTATATGAAATGACTATGTTGTAACCCTGGTGCATGAGGAGTGTGGCTTAGTTGTGACATAAGGAGAAGAGATTTCCTCTTTGGCTGAGAGTACTTTGCTGTCTGTGCCTGTTTTGTGTTTAATTCTTGTGGTTACAGTATCTGGAGGATGCTAACTGGTGCCAGCTCAGATATGATGACAAACTTTTATTTTTCCCTGTTTCCTGTCCCATGGGTGGTTGAAAAGCCTGGGGCTCTCTGAAGGAAACACATACCTTTTTGTTAATCCTTTTGTGCTAACACAAGTGTATGCAAAGGATTGAAGTAGTTAGGGGGCAAACATCGTGTGGTAGATCGTGCCATGTCAAGGCTGAAGCTGTGGAAGGTTTCCAGGGCATCTCTGCTAACACTGAGCATGCTGGCTTGCAGGAGTAGAAATGCCAAGTCATTCAGAGAGGTTCAGCTAGGATGTAGCTGGAGGAGCAGGAATGTGGCAGTTCACTACTTGAAGACCCTTTTCCTGTGTGCCAGCTGGTGTCAGCAAAGTCTCAGAAACCAAAAACCACTGCACTGGATTGAGGTGGTTTTCATGAAGGTCTTCCTTAAAGGGAAATCATCATTCTGGTGGTAACTGAGAGAGTTCTTTTCTTTAGGGTGTATGAATTTGCCTAGAAGTGGGATCTGTATCCTTCCTCAGGTAGTTGCTGTGGTCAAAAACTGTGGACTAGAAGAATTTTTATCATGTTCATCAGCTGATCTGCATTATATTTTGGGCAAACTCCTCAGGCCTGCAGAGAAACCACAGGGGAAGCTTTATTTTTTCATATTTTTATCTTTTAAAAAGCTTTTTATTTTCCTTTACTGTTGTGCTGAAAGGTGCTGAGAGGGTGCTCTGCAGGTGTGCAGCAAAGAGTCTGCTCCAACATTGGGCAAATGTTAATGAACACCATCCTCAGTGTGGAGAAAATTCTTTGAACCAAGCCCCACTTCAGCTAACCTGTGTTCTGCTGCATTCTCAATGAGAATTTGGATCATTTCTGTATTGTTACCAGGTGATTTTTTTTCCCCTAGTCCATCCTGACAGTCTGGATGCTAATGGAGTTGAAATGGTCTAAAAGAGCATATTGAGACTACATCAGCTGTTAGGAAGCAATAATTATTTAAGTATTATAAATATTGCATGTGATTATGAGTACATTTATTATATTTAGGAAGTAAATATGTTAGGAGATATTTTTTGAAAAAGTTCTGTTTAGTAGCAGTTCATAAATGAGAGATATGACCTGTTTCAAGAACAGAAAGATATTAGCTTAATGGCTCTAATAAACTAACTCAATTTAAATTTCTCTTTATTAGGCAAATGATCAAATATGAAAAATTAAATGTCTAATTTTTTCCATCATTAATATTTCAGCTTCTATTGAGTATGGGATATATTGCATTTTTCTGATTTCTGTTTGGAATTTGTAAGCAAAAAGCAGTCTGTGCCAATTGCCCAGTGGTTTTTAAGAGTAGGGATACAGTGATAAGACAAAAACACTCCTGGGGAAAGGAGCAAGCAGAGAATGTGAGGGTGAATTTCTTCCCTGGGAGGTTATCAGGCATTGGCACAGGCTGCCCAGGGAGGTGCTGGAGTCACCATCCCTGGAAGAGTTCAAAGAAACCTGGAGCTGTGTTGCTTGGGGACGTGGTTTAGTGTTGAGCATGGTAGTGTTGGGTGGATGGTTGGACTGGATGATCTCAGAGGGCTTTGCCAACCATTATGATTCCATGATTTTAGAGGCTCCTGAGCCTGTATGTGGCAATGTAATTTATGCAGCCAGTCAGAGATGTCAGTGCCAAAGCAAACTTTGTTGTGAGCATATTATTGAATGAGAAATGCTGGATTTTTTTAGGCAAACTCAGTAACTGAAAAAAACCCCAACTAGGTGGGATTTTTGTTATTAACTGGCAGTATAAGAAATGATCAGAAAATTAACATATACCTGTTCCACAATGCCTTGTGGGTAATTAGTGACTGTAAATGTCTGCAGTATTCTGGAGCTGCTAATACTGATGAGGTCTGTAACATAGGAGCAGAGAAAGTGAGCCCCAAGTGTTCAGCAGTTTGTGGTGGTGATGAAGGATGTTTGGAAGTGTTACTTAAAGAAGGCTCAGCCCAGATGCTCCCAAGTTCCTCATGTTTGGCTGCAGATGACATGCTCAGGTGTTTAGTTTCCCAAAAAGAGTAAGTTTATCTCTTTTTTTGAAATGTTGAGATTAGTCATAGCTTGTTGGCCTTTAGTTTACTTTGTTTATTTGTTTGAGGTGCAGAGTTTTCCTGCCCTCCTTCCTAGCTCTTGAGATGATGGAGTTTCCACCATTAGCACCTGGATTGGGGTCACAGGCAGGAGCTAAATAACCTTGCTGAAACCTCTCTTGGGAAGCCCAGTTCTTTGGAGAGGAGTCTTGTAGAACATAATTGCAGTCTAGTCTTTGTGCTTTCAGAAGGCCTTATCAGCCCATCTCTGCCTTCTGGGAGCTCGGCTGGATGCTGTAATTGAATCAAGCAGACTCTTAATTAGTTAGATTCTTTTCAGTCAGGATGAATTATTGAAAACCACTGGTTTACTTTGTCTGCATGCCATGAAAACAACACTATGCTTTAAACATACTATTATAACTGGAACTCCACCCTCCCCTCCCTGCCTTGTACCTTCCTTGCTTCATTCTTGCAACAGGACCACTGTGCCATGTGAGCAGAATAGCAGTGAAACACAACAGCTCTGAGAAGGGCTTGAAATGATTGAATGATAAAGCCTTTTAGATCACAACTCAAGTAATTTTTTGCATAGCATGTGATGCACACACCCTTGCTACACAACAGAAGATAAAACACTGGGTGGTTTACAATGCAGCACCTATACTTGCAGAGGAAAACTAATAGAATATAGAATCATTAAGGTTGGAAAAGATGTCAAAGATCACCTAGTCCAACCTTCGACTTGACACCTCCATGCCCCTAAGCCCTGGCATCAAAAGCCATATGTACAGGGATAGTGACTCCACCACTGCCCTGGGCAGCCTGTGCCAATGCCTAACCAGTCTTGCAGAGAAGAATTTTTTCCTAATATCCAACTTGAACCTCCTCTGCACATTTCTCCAGGTACCAAGGTCAGACTGACAGGCCTGTAATTACCAGGATCCTCCTTTTGGCCCTTGTAGCTGAGTGTCACACTGGCTAGTCTTCAGTCATGTGAGACCTCCCTGGTTAGCCAGGACTGCTGATAAGGGATGGAGAGTGGCTTGCTGAGCTGGCCCAGGTTGCTCAGAGAGGTGGTAGATTCCCCATCCCTGGAACCATTCCAGGTCAGGTTGTTCGGGTCTGTGAGCAACCCGATCAAGTTGAAGATGTCCCTGCTGACTGCAGGGGAGTGGGGAGTGTATATTGGACTAGATGACCTTTAAAGGTCCCTCCAAACCCATAACATTCTGTGATTGCAGTAAATATGTTCATTTTCTTCAGATAATCCAACTGGGGAAGCAATTCTAGAAGGATTTGAACGCACTGAAGTGGTTGTTGGTGTTAGAACTGGTTCCCAGAAATTTGTCATGTCAGATTTGTGCATGACAAAAGCATGAATATGTAACACACACACACACACAAACACACACACGCACACACACATGTGTATATGTATGAGTATGTGTATATATATCCAGGAAACCTCAGATGCCATTTTCAAATGAGAAGTATTAAAGACTGCCAGTTTATTCTTGACTCATACCATATGCTCTATTTCTTGTTCAGATGTGTTATTTGTCATGCCTGGAGTAGTGTTTTAGGAATCAATCTTCTAAATTTTAGATCATCATTTCTAATAATCATTTTGGGAAAAACTGCCAAATAATCTATGATTTTGGTCTTAGATGAGCACTTGCTACATGTATGTAAGTCACACTGATCTCGAGAAGAGAGGCTAAAGAAAGGGTTGCAGCAAAGGCGCAAAGGACTTCAAGATTATTCTAACTATTTTGCTTTTCCATGTTGTATTTAAAGACAATGGCAGAGCCTTACCCCTACCCTGACAGGAGATTGAGTCTGTTCAGAGAAGGCAAGGACTTCAGGCTCATCCAAGCTGGGCATGGAGGGGACATGCCTCCAATTCTGTTTTCAACTGAAAGCTCCCAATTACCTGCGTTGTTGCATTTTAGAAATGCTCTTGTTGCTCTGCTGCACTTCTGTTCCTGCAGTAAAGGTCAGCCACTGACTTCTGAAAACACATAGCCACAGACCCAGCATTTTGGGGAATGAGTAGGGAAGATGCAGTGTGTGATTGCCAGTTGCTAAGTAGAGAAACAAGCAGATGAAATACTACCTTTTAATAATGAAAAGGTTATGTTAAACTCTGTTCAGAAATGGTGTTTATTTTCCTGTTGGCCAGAAGACATGAAGTCATGTCTGCACTTGAGTATTTTATTAAAGAAATTAATCTTTCTTCCATACATGGCCTTTTTGTCAGTTCACCAAAAAGGCAGAAGCTGTCCTCTGGTGCTTTTGATGCCTTTTTCTCTAGTTTCTTCTTATTTGAACATATCTAATCTCCAGGTTCATATCCAATTTAGCCCAGACACATTTGCTGGCTCTCTTTCTCTTCTTCTCTCTGCCATTGAATGCTGTTGGCAGAAAGCCCAGTGTGGTTTCCTTTAATGCTTTTCAGCCTGCTTCAGCTTTAGTTCAGTCTATGTTCTTTGTTACTGTATCATACTTATAATATCTAAAGAAAAAGAAATCTCCTTTGTAGGTAAGTTTTAAGCAAGTCTCCCTTTTTAAATAAGCCCTTTTCCCCCCACCCCATTCTGTAGTCAAATTTCAATCAACTTTCTAAAGTTATGAGGCTTGACTGTGACATTACAAGGGACATTTAGAAGGAACTGGATATAATCTCTTAGGTATATATTCCTTTAAATATATTTGTGTTGTAACTGAAAAAAAAAGAAAGACTTGGCTTCATATTTCTGATTTAGTTTAAGACTTCAGGTTATGAAAGGTGTGATATATTTATAGGTCACCACAACAGTCCTGTGCTGACAGAGGGCTGCCAAAAGGCTCTATCCATTTATAGGAATGGGGGCAAAGCATGTTGGGGTCTAGCAAGCAACCTCATAAAAGACAGGAGAAATGAGATTTTTCTATCAAGAAGTCAAAGGTGTGAGTGGAGGAAGATGGTGAAGGTTCTGGAAGGGAAGCCAGTTGGTCACTTGGTTTGTTCAGCCTGGAGGAGACTGAGGGCAGACCACATTGTGGTCTGTAGGTTCCTCATGAGAGGAAGCAGAGGGGCAGGAGCTGATCTTTTCTCTCTGGTAACCAGCAACAGGACCCGAGGGATTGGCATGAAGCTCTGCCAGGGAAGGGTTAGGTTGGGCACTAGGCAAAGGTTCCTCACCCAGAGGATAGTGGAATGCTGGAACAGGCTCCCTGGGCAATAGTCATGTTACCAAACCTGCCAGAATTCAGGAAGCATTTGGACAACACCCTCAGGCACATGGTGTCATTTTAGGGGTTGTCCTGTGCATAGACAGGAGTTGGACTGGATCATCCTGGTGGGTCCCTTCCAACTCAGGACATTCTGTGATTCTGTGCTTCTGTGCTGCAGTCTGAAGTTTTGCAAGCTCTGCCATCAGGTCTCTCTGATTGTATCTGAGACAAAACCATCAGGCTTGCATGAGGATATGCTGCTTCAGAAGGTTACAGTTGGGTTTTGAGGGGATGCACATTAACAAATGTTTGTGTATTTTTTAGCACACTGTGTACACTTTCCCCAATTATTTAGCAATGTTGGATGCAATGAAAACACCTGGTATTATATATCATAAGACCAAGAGAAAAAGAGTTCCCAAGGACTGGTTTCTGCTTTCACCTTGAGGCCTGCCAGCTAGCATGATTCAGAAGTGTTCTCTACAAAAATGTAGTTAAGAGTCTTAGCAGGTTTTAATACATCAAGAGAAGTTGGTTAAGATGACTTGAACAATAATGGACAACTCAGGCTATTATTTAATACTTATTCTGCTATCCTCATAAGACATCAGAAAAAGGAGGGAGATTTCTTTTGGATGTTCCTTCCTAGCTATCCAAAGCTGGTATGAGCCTTGCCTGTGTATGAAAGGGATGCACACCAGTTGTGTGTCTAAGATTGTTCCTTGTTGGCAGTTCTGATCAGTCTTCCTGGGGGTGTTGTGTCTTTTTTACTGACTATGTATCCAATCTCTTTCTCTTTAAAGCAAGAGGATAGAAACCCCAGAAAAGTAGTATGCCTCTCCAGTGGAAAATCAATGCGTGGGGGATACAAACTTATGTTGTTTCTAAATCCTGCAGGCTGTCTAATGCTCCAGAATCTGAAGTTGTGGTAGTTATTTTAATGGTAGTGTTATAAATGGTTCAGAGATTTTAGGGATAACATAAAGGAAATTATACAGGAAGGGAGTCTGAAGACAAAATGGGCCTGCCATGATGGTGCCCCTGGACTCTGTGTATGCAGCTGGTAAAATGAGCCTCAAAATCTGAATAAAACACCTATCTGCTGGAGTGATACCTAATCTTGTCATAACACCTCCATTGAATGACTCTAAAGCTTCCTCTCATATTCTTTTCCAGTCCCTAATTGCCATTACATCACTAATGGCAAGAGCAGTTTCATTTCAAGGTTGAATTGGTGCAGTGTTGTTCAGATCCCAGCCACATGACTTTGCTGGCTCTTTGTAAGATGGAGAAGTCCCCTGCTATCAGATACTGTTTCTGTATGTAATTACCTATACATAATGATTGAGTCACCTCTCAACCTCCTTCTCAACAAGCTGAATAAATTGAACTCCACTTTGTGAGACTGTATTGAAGGCAATCCCCAGAAACCTTCTTTACACATTTAACAATGTCAGGGCAGACATGAGCTGCTCTGATTGTCATTGATGTATTTCCTCCTGTATATTCCTCCCAGCTAGCATGGTTGTGCACACATTTGGGGAGAGAAACCACACCAACTGCTCACTTGCATCAACATCCCCCTCAAAGCTATTTGAGGTATATACCTTAAAATAGGGGAAAACTGGGCATTGTTCCACTGCATTTCTTGGACCTGTGTCTCATGCCCAGTGTTGGGTTGACATTCTCCCTCCTGGGACTCTACTGATGGAAACTACTTAGTCTCAACAGGGCAAACAGTGAGCCACTTCCCCATGGAGCATCAACAACTACACACTTTTGAACCACCCCCACCCCCCAGGGATGGTGACTCCACCAGTGCCCTGGACAGTCTGTGCCAGTGGCTGACAACTCTTTCAGTGAAGAAATTTCTCCTAATATCCAATCTATACCTCACCTGGTGCAACTTGAGGCCATTTCTTCTTGTCCTTGCATATTACAGAGCTTCTATGAGCTCCTACAGTCAGGGTGTTATAAAGAGGCAGGGGCTCTACTGTGTGTAAGAATGCTCCAAGAATGAAATAAAAACACAGACCAAGGAGTCAAAGGGTGTGTTCAGTCCTGAGAAGTGGCAAAAAAATAATCTTCAAAGGGACAGGCTTAGAGGGTCCCTACATGTGGTGTTCAAACTGCAGCAAGCAAAACAAAGTAAGGTTTCCTAGGAAAAATACATGCAGGTAAGAGACTTAAGCAAGGAACCCATGCATGCCTCAGCAATGGGAATAAGAAAGGAGTGGGAAGGAGGTACTAAGCAAACTAAGAATTTTTTTGTACAGACACATAAGGCTCTTGGAAATTTAGGAAATTCATATCTTTCCCTGTGGGGAAAAAATCACCTCCTTTTGCTGAGAAAGAACTAATCCCCAGTTAGGGAGAAAACAAAGTGAACCTGCTGCATGGACTGGTCCCAGTCAGACAAATCACTTGCAGGTGCTCTCCCAGTGCTCTTAGCAGATAAAAAGCTGCACCTGGGGAGGGCACTTTGCCTTATGGTTAAAGCTGGATGAACTCAGCAAAGCTCACAACAGGTTCAGTTTTAAGTAGGTGCTTCAAGCTCTATGGAGGCTTTGTCTGGGCATGAGTGTAAGTACTCCTGGGATTTTATTTTCTGCTAAAGTTGGTGTTGGAGTGCCTGGTTACATGGGTGTGCTTGAACTGTGGTCTCTGAAAGAGCATCTTTATTTAATAGAATATCCTGATTGATGAAAGGAGGGGACATAATATTTACCTGGCTGCTGCAGGGGCTAGGTTTATCTTTGTAGCCTTAAATTCTTTCATGAGTCTTTGTAAGACTTTGGGCTTAAAGACTCCTATGCTCAGACTGTAGGAGTGCTGCTGTTTGAAGACAATTATCCACTAAGGCTTTTTATTTGTCTTAGGTAGGAAGTTCATATCAGAAAATGGGACATTTAGAAAGGTAATAGAAAACCTAGATTAATGCAGTATAGCAGTTTTGAAGCAAGCAGGCAGCCTGGACACCTACAGCACTTTCATAAGGAGGCATGAAGGGCTCATTAATATTGCACAAAGCTATGATTTCTATGATATCATAGAATCATAAAATGTCCTGAGTTGGAAGAGACCCACCAGGATCACTGAGTTCAACTGCTGTTTATGCCCAGGACAGCTCCCAAAATGACAGAGTATTCCTGGGAGTGTTGCCCAAATGCTTCCTGAAATATTTTATATTAACCTATTAAAGTATGTTAGCCATTAAGTTGCCTTGCAATGGAAAACAAAACTGCAAGAAGGCATCTTGTAGGAAAAACCCATCAGGGTAGACTTGCAATTTGCATTATATGTGAGGCTTTTTTTGTGTAGAAAGGTGCTAGGTAGAGAAAGTGAAGCAATTTTCAGAGTCTCTTCTAGTTTTATAACCATGTGTATTTAAACTCTGTATTGTACCCTGAGATAAGCCCACAAGAAGTTATTTGTGTGCATGCAGACCAGCTGTGACAGTCATGTTCAGAGGCCTGTTGCTGACCTCCTGAAGGCAGAATTACACACTCCTTTTTGGAGCTGTTGGCTCTGTGACCACGTGCGGCTGCTCAGCAGCTGAAAATGAAGATGCTTTAGCAGGATGCTGATCCTCCAACTGCTGAGTAGCAACTGAAGCCGATAGCTTTACTCCTGTGACTGACTGCTCCTTGTGGGGAGCTTTGGGCAGGGAAGGCTGAACAGTTTGTCTCTGTCCTTTATAAGGCACCAGCTGTAGCATAAACCGTGCTTCATCTGCAGCATAGGCACCTCTTCAGGCTACTGTGGTGAAAACATGCTGTGTTTGGAATTAAATACCTTAAGCTGCTGTGGCCTTCTCCTCTCCAAATGGCAGGGCAAGGCACTGAGGGAAATAAAGGGCTTCTTGCTTACTTTTGCTTTCCTGGTACTCACACCTGAGATTTGTCAAGAAAGACTAAACAAAAGCTGATGAAATTGATTGGTATCCGAGAGTGACTCCACTGAAATCTTCTAGGTGATACATGTGTGTGAAATTAGATTAATTCAGGGGTGAGTCAGCTCTTTAAATAAATAGTTTTGATTGGGTGAAAAAAAACCAGAGTGGATCTTAGGTTTTGGCAGTGAGTTCATTTGAAATGATGGAAGCATTTGTATTATCTGTGGCACTTGCTTTGTCCTGAAACTAGGCCTCTGATTTCAAATCTAAGGAGTTAGATTTAGGCTGCTGGCTTGGAAAAGAATTTTTTTCTTTTGCCCTAGGCATATAAATAAGAGAAGAGCCTTTTGCTGCATACTGTTATCAGATGAAATCCCATCCCTATAGTTTTCAGAGGAGTCAAAGTCCAGAGCTGATGTTTGCAGTATTGACCCATAGGTAATACCAGTTCCTGTTACATGCTCACTTTTCCCTGGTAGTGATGGGGTGAGAGGAATGAAATATTAAACATTTCATTATGTTTTGGGCAGTCTGGTTTTGTTTTTTTTAAAGTGTTGATTCAGTTCAAAACCATCAGAGGCTATTGTCTGTGTCACGTACCTAGTGACACGTGTGACTGCTATACACAAAGAGCTGTCCCCACCTGCAGGGCACAGAGACATCATCAGCTGAGACCTCCCACTTTCATTTCATTCTATTCAGATACACTGTTTTAGGCAGAGCTCTGGGAATAGTTAATCTGTGTTTATTGCTAAACATTACATTTGTTTCTCAGTCAAATGAATTTTTGTAAGCACAGTTGGATGTTTGGAATGAGACAGCCACAGGTTTTAAAGCTGAGATGGTTGGAGGAATCAGGTGCTTAGGTTGCTCTCCAAATCCCTTCTATATCTCTTCAAAAAGCCAAACATCTAGAGAGTTTCATGCACACAAGTTATGCTTAACTCCATTTAAAACTGAACCCCAAAACACCAGAAAATAGGAGTAAAAAGTGATCTTTGCTTTTGTCTTTGGAAATCCACTTTGTGAGCAGTAAAGGAGAAGAGCAGCCTTTTAAACAGGCCTGTTCTCAGCAGGTCCTGAAATACTGGATGTTCAATAGCAGCAACTTTTATTAGGTAAACTGAGGCACTGCATGTGCATGCACTGCTGGCTGCAGGGCTGAGGGACGTGGTGACTGTGACTGTAGGTGGCTTGGCCATCAGAAGGGAACTAGCCTGTGCACCAGCCCTTGGAAACAAAAGTGCTCATTGTCAGTGAATTATTTTGGTTTATGTTAGCAGTTCCAAATAAAATTAAAGGCAGTTTAAAGGCAGAAAAATGGTGGGATCACTTGACTGGGAAACAGTTTCTCTAGGAGTGGCTCCACTGAACTCTCCTAGGGTACATGTGTGTGAAATTAGATTAATGCAGAAGTGAGTCAGCTCTTAAATAATTTTGATTGGGGAGGAAAATAGTGGATCTTAGTTTTTGGCAATGAGTTCCTCTGAAATGACAGAAGTATTTATATTATTATTATAGCTCTTGGTGCTTTTCATCAGTGTTTCAGAGTAAAAGTGTTCTGTGAAGTGCCTACACTAATATTGATGACAATCAAAGTCTCTAATCTGAGGTTGATTTAAGGCATGCCAAATTTGACAAGAGGCTGTTACTTTGTGCTTGGTGCACGTTTTGTGATGTCTAACATTGCCCTGGAGCTCTTTTAAGAAATTGATCTTATAAAGAGATTGCAGAAATGTTTCCTGTGACCCATGAACACATTCTAGATAACTTGGCATTTTCAATTGATTGTTGTTTTAATTTTGTAATAATGGAGATAAGTTGTGTTGGATTTAATATATAAGCAGCTTGAGTAGAAAGGGCTATTGTTTGTATGTATGGAGGTATTGGTACATTTTTAACTGCTCTTCATCCATCTTCTGAACTAACACCATGCATATGTATGCACATTTAAAGCCCAGTTTAGGCTGTGTTTAAAACTGCTAGGTAGGCAGATGAGGATTTCAACATGTAATTCCATAGAAGATGCCCCTCAAACGTAATTAAATCTGATGCCTTTTGCTTGCAGACAAATTAATAATTCATGCAGTTTAGGCATAATCAGGTTATGTGCTTTCTGAAATCCTCAGATGATGTGCAAAGGTTAATTTTTGTGTTAAAGAAAAGCTTGGATACTTGTATCTCCAACATGAAAATTGGGGTTGCCTAGGAGACCATATTAAAGGGGCAGAAAGGTTCAGGATTTGTATACATCCTCTTTACACAGAGTCAAACACATCCTAGTTATTGAATCCAGTCGATGTATGGATTTTTCTGTCTGAATAACTCATTATCTTCTCTTGGAAAACAAGACACGCAGCACAGAGGAAGGGCTGGGGCAGGGGGTGCTGGAGAGGGAAGGGAGAGTGACAGGGAATTGGAACTGAAAACCTGTGAAATGGCAAACGGCCAAGAAGGCAGAAGGAGAAAGAGAGAGAAAATGATAAGGCTGTGGAAGGAGTAGCAGATGCCTGGCAGGTTTAAAGAAACTTGATGTAGATAAGAATTAAACTGATCAGCTGGTTGTGTGCATGTAGCAAACTGGAATTACAAGGGCTCTGCTGTAGTCCGTAGCCAGAATTGCAGACTGAGCCCTCTGGCCCTCAGAGCATATCAAGAAGTAACTTTTCACACTGAGGGTGGTGAGGCACTGTCCTGGCTTGCCCAGGGAGGTGGTGGATGTCCCATCCCTGCAGCCATTCCAGGTCAGGTTGTCTGGGGCTGTGAGCAGCCTGAGCTAGTTAGAGGTGTTGCTGCTGGCAGCATGGGGGTTGGACAAGATGACCTGTAGAGATCCCTTCCAACTCTAACCTTTCTATGATTCCGTGATCTTCACTGTGCTGTGTTTCACTCAGCATCATGTCTTCCTTTTGTTCTTGCTGGTCTTAGAAATAATCCACTTCAGGCTTCTTCCCAACACAGATGGGATTTTTGAAAGTATTTGTGTCCCAGCAATAAAGAATTGGTGAGTTTGCTCAGCTAAACAGCAAATAGATCTTCCTTCTACTAGTGATGCATAATAAATGTGAAAGAAACCAGTATTTTTGTTCCAGTGTGCATTATCTCTGGGATACTTGCTTGAAATAGCAGCATGCTTAGTATCTTAATGGGGGGAAATGGGCTTTGCAAGGGGAAATTTCAGCTCCAACAGCTGTTTCTGTGTGTTATAAAATTCCCAGTTTTCTTTCCCAGGCCATGTTAATGTCCAGCAGCTGTGCCATGACAAGTACCAGTGCAGCCTAGGATTTCCAACTGTGAATGGAGACCTTAGCCTGAATTTAATCTGCAGGAATGTACACACAAGAATCCCTGGAGGGGGATGGTGTTCAGGCTTTCCCGCTGATAAGTTTAGAGAGTTCCCTGATCTGAGTGCTGATGTGACATTGTATCCTCCTCTGTCATCAAACAGGTCAGGAGCAGAGAAAGACCAGTATGTTATGTTATACATATACATGTATGTTTTTTCTGCCTTCATTGGTACAGTGTGTCCACCACCATCTTCTGTCCCAAACATCAGCATATTTTTAGGCTAGGCTTTATTTCTGCCTGAAGACTCTTGCTAAGTGAAGCTGGCAGCATCCAGCTATCCACTGAGAGCTGCTCAGATCTGTATTTGCATTTGATGTATTTGCCCAAATCAGCTGAGCTCCACAAATGAGGTAGACTTTGCCATCTGGGGCCTGTCTTCATCTTCATGAGATACACCTGAACAGATTCAGACCACCTTTATCACAGCTTCTTATTGAAAACTGGTGTCTCGAACTCCCTTTCTGACTGGGTAATTTCTTGGGCATATATCTGGCAAACAAGGGCTTGAGAAAGGGCAAGTGCCTGCTTTTTGATTATTCAAATAGAATTTTCATTTCTTAACTCTTGAACTGCTTTTGGGTCACCTAGGACATTGTTTCCTATTAGTTTGATAGGATGAATTCAGTATACACTAAGCATTGCTCTTACAGGCTTCATATGCAGAAGCCTGTGACCCTAAACCAGCACCTATATTTTTATTCTCTAGTTGTAAAGAATTTACAATATAGTTCATCCAGGAACATCTATGAAATAACAGGATTAATTTCTTGCTATGTTAAATCACTATAGTGTACAAAAATTCAAGAGTGCTTAAAAACAACCCAACAAACCACCCCAAAACCTGGCAGAAATTAGCCCAATGGGCAAAGGTAGAGACACTAAAACCTACTTGGGTGATCTCTGTGCTTATAGTATATTTTGTTTTACATGTAATTTTTGTCAGTGTGTTGTGGATCTGTAAATATAGGAAGCATAATTTTACATGGCAAAAAACTTCATTAAAAAAATCTTGGTATCTAGGATGTAAAATCCTGAGTCTTTTTTTTTTTTTCTTGCAAACAAGAGAAGCAGGCATTAAATTGACATGTTGTTTGTTTGCATTTTGTAGGGTCTCTGAAGCAATTACTTCTGAATGTGTTAGTGAGTCTGGAAATCTTTCACTTTGCATATTTACAAGGTAGAGACAATAGCTGCAAAGTCTGATCCCTGAAGCAGCTGAATTAGTACAAAATTGACAGGATCAGGCCTCTGCTGATGCCTGTAGTAAACATATCTAGCAGGATTTCTTTTTTTGAAGCATTAAAAGCTGCTTTACTTCCAGTGAAGGCTCTTTCCCTGCATTTATCTGGCATTAAGGCTTGTGCACAAGTGTTGTCTACTGCAGCCTTTAGGAAGCTGACACTGATTTCACCCAGGTGGTTTCACTGCCTAGGCTGGTGGGTAATGCTTCATTATTACTGCAGTGACATTTTTCCCTTTGGTCCAGAGATTGTTCTGGTTATTTTCTCTGGGCAAGAGAAGTTTTATTTTATAAATGGCTGATAACAAAGTAGATACAGCTTTTGGGTGATCACATGTGTATGATCCAGAAGCTCTCCTCCTGCCTGCCCTCACTTCTTCATTGCAGTACACAGCAGGCAGAGCATTAAGCCAGGGAAAGCAGTGCTAGGGTTTGATTTTACTTTGTGCTGGAAGACTCTGAATGCATGTTTTCCACTCCTAAGTGAACCCAGCCATAAGAAGTCCTGAGAGAGGCTTCTCACACTCCTTCTCTCTGCTGAGAAGGGCTCTTTCTACAGGATACTTAAGTACCAATAGCTCCAAATAGCAAGAGAATTGCTACACAGCTGAATCATTCAGGTGCTCCCTAGAGAAAGGAAAGCCTTGGGTCAAGTCCCTCAGTATGCTCTCTGAACAGGTGAGTGTATAGGAACAGACCACAGGTCTTTCATCCTTCCCTGCAAGGACTGCAATCACAAAGCATCAGAGTCAGGTTTCCACTCTCAGGGAGGGAGGAACTGATCCTTGCTGTCTCCCCATCCTTCTGTAGGCATAGCAGGGACTGCCTCCTTGATGGAGAGCAGTGCTAGGTGAAGTGTGGGAGCAGCTGGATAGTTTAATCTTTATTGCTGATGTTTTAGTCTGTGGATAAAAGAAAAAAGTGGAAAAAAAAAGGAAACACCCCTCTCCCCCCACTTAGATAGAAAATGAATTGTAGGAAGGCACAGTGGGCAGGTAGATGCAACAGCACACTCATGCTTTCTGCCTTGCTGAAGGGTCATCTGCCCTCATTTGAAATAATGATCTTTATTCTGAGTTTCAGGTGGAATGAGCCAACTAGCAGTGTGCAATCAATTGAGAATAGATCCAGTTTGCATCTGCAGATGTGTTGTGCACAGGCAAAATGTGGACATCAATATTTCATTAAATCAAGGAGGGTATTTGTGGAGACACTTTGATAACAGACATTTATTTAGTTTAGAGGCTGCTTTTTTTTTTTTTTTTTTTTGTGGGGGGGGGTCTCCTTTTTATTTTAGAGGCTTCTTTTTTTTTTTTTTTTTGGTGGGAGGAGTCCTCCTCTTAATGTTTGCTGCTGTGAGCACCCATGAGCACAAGCAGCCCCTCAGGAGATGGAAGCTTTAGAGGAGCATTTCTACAACTATTTCACTGTGCTACAAAAGGGAAGCAAATCCTGGAGACAATGGAAAAGAAAGCTGCAAGGATGTGGTGTCCTGTACCCTAATGGAGATGTGACTCAAGTCTCTTCAGTCAAAGAAGATGTTTTTCCATGTCAGATGGATAGGGGTAATGATCTGACTGGAGTAAAGGATTCATAGCTGTGGAACCCCCACAGAGATGGTTGCTCCCCTCTGATCCTGAGTTAATTCCCTAACTCTGATCCTCATACCTCTTCTGTGTCTGTCAGTCAAGGTAACTCATTTACCAAGTTTTTTGGAAGCTACATGCAGACATGCACACTGTGTCCCATGGCCTTTGGAAACAGGATTTGGCATACCAAGTGGGATTTTTGGATTCCAGTAGATTTTTTGTGGTACCTAAAATTTAGGGGTTACAATTCCCTGCTGGCAACTGAGCCTCTGAAGGGAAAAAATATCACTTCTAAGCCCTGTAAATGCAAAGCTCCAAATGTAGAGTGGAATCTACCAGTTCTTTTGGGGTTTAATTTTCTTTTAAAGAATAACTGGGTGCTTGAAAGTGTTGTGTGACCATAGAGCAATGATGTTCTGAATGAGCATGAAGCAAGTCGAAAGCTCATCTCTTTGCAGAGTGTCTCACCAGCTCTCTGCCTTAAGATGAGGAGGTGGTGAAAATGAGTGCAAGAGGTGTAGGATATGCTGTGCAGAGGGCCCTGGTCTTACAACAATCCATCTGCTCTTACAACCTGCTAGGACCATGGGTGACCATTTGGCAAGAAGTTAGTCTTGCTGTGTACCTTCTCCTGCACAATTTTAGAGTAAAAGTCTCACTTATTTGCGGCTGAAAGCAGTAGAGAAAGATGCTCTGACATGATAGCATTAGTCATTTGGTACAGACAGTACCTGGCCAGCCTTGCTGAAGTAGCTGAAAAGAAAGATGATCCCAGTGAAAGGTGCCCTGGTATGCCTGGAAGGGAAAGCAGTAGGAATTTGGATGGAACATGTAAAGCCATTTATCAGTGGGCCCAGAAAGCTGAGGCACTGAGGTCACCTAAGCCAGCCAAGTGAGAAGACAGTTTAGCAGCAAATCCCTGTGCTCCCATTTAAAGCTGAGCCTGTCTCAGCATGGAGCCTGGTACCCACTGCCTTTCCAAGGAGCACAGAGGTGTTACTCAGGATACCACCCAGGGGGAGGTGGAGAGAAGGTTCACCAGGTGTGGGGAGGAGGAGTAAATGAGAGGTCATTGTTTGTGCCCTGTCTCTAAGGGTGCTGCTTCCATGTGCTCTACCTGTTATTCAGGCTTGATGAATGGTTGACTGATTAATTAAAAGGCTTACAGAGAGTCCAGGAGTTCACTAAAAACCTCAGTCCTTTCTCTGCTGAAATATTTGCTCAAATAGCAGTAGAAGGAATGTTCTTTGTTTTCTTAGCCATTTCTGTTAAAGGAGGTTTGAGTGAGGTGAGGCTCAGCCTCTTCTCCCAGGCTACCAGCGAAGCAACAGGAGGAAATGGCCTCAAGTTGCACCAGGGGAGGTTTAGACTGGGTATTAGGAAAAATTTATTCACTGAAGGAGTTGTTAGGCATTGGCCCAGGCTGCCCAGGGCAGTGCTGGAGTCATCATCCCTGGAAGGGTTCAAAAAACTTAGAGATGTGGTACTTAAGGACATGGTTTAGTGGCCTGGTGGTGATAGGTTGATGGTTGGACTTGATAATCTTGGAGGTCTCTTCCAACCCTTGTGATTCTATGATAGCCTGTATTTTGTTTGCATCAAACACAACTTTGTGAGTAACCTTCAGCTCAGAGCAGGCTCAGCACAGGACAGACAACCTGTTTGTTTCTCTGACTTTCAGATGAAACACTTCCTGAAACTGGCTGAGAAGTTTACATTTTCTCCCCTGGCTTCAGTACTCACAAGATAATTTTAATCAGAATCTTTCTAAATTCTGAATATTAGGAAGCCAAAGCTGCACGGAGGCCACGTTTGCTTCCCAGAGGCCAGTGCTTGCTGTCTTGGACTGAATGTTAAATACATTTCAGTCAGCAGTGCTGGTGGTGCAGTACACTGACCATTTGTTTGAAATGCAGAGCTGCCTCTGAGGAAAATAACTTTATGGGAAAGAGAGCAGGAGCAGCCATGAATTAATGCTTGGATGTGTTTCTGGACTAGGATATTTACTGTATAATGACTATATACTGAAAAAGTGCATCCAATAAATAACTTCTGCCAGTAAGTACAAGTACTTCAAAAGCAGCTATTCTCCTGACTCTCAAGAGTAAGAATATGCTTTCTTATTTGTGGTAGCTTGTTTTCTTTCTTTTTTTATTAGAGCTGTATATACATTTACATTGGTGACCAGCCACATGGAGCAAGAAACATATTTCTTGTTGTGTCAACTCATTTCTTCCTGACCTCTTGTAGCTAGGACTTCAGAACCCTTGTGTTTGGCAGATTCTCAGATTTGGTATGCTGCTTTTAGGTGCCTGGAATTGCATTTTTAATCTCTTTGCAGATGGTACTCAAACACTTATGAGTTTTACACCCACAGTTCCTCTGCTGCCAGTTGAGCATTTTTTCTGAGCAGCATTTTTCTTTTCTAATTACTCTATACTGCAAGGTTTGTGGTTCTCTTCTCCCCCCTCCCCCAAAGTAGCATCTTTTGCAGTTTTGGGTATGTTACTACTATCCCACAGATTGGAAGATGGAAAGCACCAACCTTGAAAATTGTTGGCCCCTTCCTCTCTCCTCTTTAGTTTCCACTCATGTAAAACTCTGCTTCATTGATGTTTTGCAGCCTGTGATACATCTCAAAGGGGTTCACAGTTAGAGGGGAGGAGATTGGAGGGGCTATAACTGTGCTTTTTGGGTAAAGTGAATAAACAAGCCCACCAGGAAAAATCTATCAATGCATGTTTAAATATGAGAAAGGCAGAGGGGGAAAGAAAGGTTTATGTTGGAATGTAAAGAGTACAGAAATGGGGACATCCTTGAGCTAAAGGTTAATGAGAGCCAGAAAGTGTCACTGTCTTATCAAGTGCCTTTCATATCAAGAAAAATGGATTTTCCTGTGCTTTGACACACTGGGGAATAGCCTCATGCTTGAGTCACCAGAATGCACCTCTAGGAAGTCTTTTCCCTTACCTGTTTGAAAGCCTGCAGCAGTAATTGGGCAGGTGGATGGGGTGACACCAGTGATACGCAGTGTTCTGATTTGGAATTGGAAAAACAGAAGCTGCAGAGCAACAGCCTGTATTTTTCCATTGCCTAGCTCTTCCTTAGTCACTCCTCCTTGGCAGTGCCTTTAATGCTTGCCTCCTCATACTCAGGTGGAGATGATGTCTGAGATGGCTAAGCAGTGGAGCACACTTGAAAAAAAACTGTTTTCTTTTTTTCAGGCTAGAAAAGCCAAATCCCACAGGGACCTAGGAAAGCATCTTGATTCTCAAGAAGTGGCTCTGATTACTTGAGAAGTCACAGATAACAATTCTTAGATATCATCCAGGTGGCTCAAAAGTCTTTCCAAACAGCAACTGTATGCTGAAGGACAGGGAGGAAACAGCAGAGGAAATAAAATGCAAGGGGGCTGTGGGTGGGATGGAGCTGTCTTGAAGCAAGGCTGGAAGAACAGCTTGCTGGTTGCACCTAGGTGGGGTGTTCATGAAGCAGCCTCTCACAGATGGCTTGACCTAGCTCCAAAAACCTGAAACCAGGTTGTTCAGCTGCCCCAAGTCATTAGCTACAAAATGTCCCATCTCAGCACCAAGGGCTGTCTAGCCATTAGGATCATCTTGGAGATGATGATGATGACTGCAGTCCAGGGCCAGCTGGTGTCTGTGTCTCTATGTGAGGTTTATACCTACCTCCTTCTGTGGTTCTTCAAGGTACAATGACAGAATCCAGGTGCTGGGCAGTGCTGTGTTCTGCTGGTGAGAAGATGTCCTTTGTTTTTTAACTAGCTGTGGCATTAAGGCCTAGTTTTCTGTGTGAAAGAAATGCAGGCTGATTTAATGTGCTCCATGAGAAAGGTTGAGACTCTTGCCACCAAGAAGATATTTGGGTTATCTGTTAACATAACACTAGCCTCCCAGTTGTGATTTCAAATGAACATAAAAAAGCCTGTGCATAATGTGGCTGTTTCTGATCAGGTTATAAACATGGTTGATTGTGAAAGAACTGTTTTACAACAAACAGGGAAAAATGGGCATTTAAATACATGTACACATGTGGTATTTGCCCTCCCTTGCAGTATTTTGTTGTTTTTTTTTTTTGCTTTTGCATCTTTCCTTCTTTTAAGCTATTCCCAAATAAGATTATGCATGTTAGAGGTGGGAGGCTAAAGCTGTGCCATGTTTACTTAGATTATTTATTCTGGATTTAGTTAAAAAAGAAAACCAAGCAACCTTTTGATCAAGGCAGTTATATCCAAGGCTTTCTGCTTCACATTCTAAAGTATGCTGCTATGCACAGTTCAGTCTAGTAAGAACCTAATTTAAAATTACAAGTTGGGGTTGCTCAGAGGGGACCTTGGGAAACATGACTGATTTTCTTGCTAACTAGAGAACTTCCTTAAGCAATAGATCTGGGAGAATCAAAAGCTTTAAAAGGATCTAGGAGGAGTTATTTAGTATTATGGTCACTTGTCTTCTGTTGCTTGCATGCTTGGGCTACTGCCTGGTTCTGGAGTTGCTGTGTCATTTTAGGGACTGGGGGAGACAAGAGATGGATTTGGAGGAGGATGTCTGTTTATTATATGCAGTTTTTTCTCTGAAATGCTCTTCTAGCACCTCAGCTGTTAGGAATTAGTAGGAGAAATGCACATTTCTTGTAGTTTTTTGGTGGCAATTTATAAATATGTAACAACATTAGCCCCATACCTGACCAGAATTATGTTCCAGCTCTTGCTTATGAATCTCTGCATCATGAATAGGATCTACTTTAACTCTTCCAGAAGTAAAGCAGGTTGCAGTGATGGCACTATAGTGCTCTGATATTGTGCATTATTGAAATATTTCAGTATTACAAGGGCACTGCCCCAACTGAGGTGCAAAGTGTGTTCTACATTTCCTGTAGCAAAAAAGTTCAGTTTTTTTAAAGAAACATTTAACATCTTCCAGCATTTTCCTTCTCTGTATTGCAGGCATAGACTAAAAAGGGAAAAGGATCTTTGACTTTTTTTCTGTGTGTTAATCTCTTTGCTGAGGGTGTGTAAAACCTTTGCTGCCTTGATCTGGGAGCTGGGATCTGTTACACAGAGAAATCTGAATACTGTGACTCTTCTCTCTGGATTCTTGATGTGTGTTGGTTTATCTCCTATATTCAGGTGGCACTCTGATGAAATATGTGGTTTGAAGAAATATAAATTTTGATGGATTCAGAAGCTCAGTGACTTCTGAGCCACAGGGTACATGTTACAGTATGTGTCCTAAACAGCTGGGAGTTAGTTACACCATGGCCTGTCTTACCATGACCTGAGTATCCTCATTCTTCTTAAAAGTGAGGAAAAATTTACATCAGTGCTGAGAAGTGTGACTTCTTTGTGCCTCCTCCATCACCTCCTCCTGACAGTTATTCAGTGACCTGTCATTTAATGTTGACATTTTAGCAGCTGTAGTGCAGGAACTTAAGTCTATGTGAAGAAGGATTTGGAGTTAATTAAAAGGAAGCTAATGCATGTTAATGGGACAGGAAAGAGAAGTAGGAGATGGCAGTAGGGAAATGTTTGGTTGGGAGCATGGTACCCTTATCTGATCTTGCTGACTATGGTGCTTGTGTACTGAGTAAACTTCTGAAGGAAATGAAAGGGTTAAAGTTCTCCATTGTTACTACAGAGATTCTGCTCAAACTGTGTGGCTGGCAGCTAAGGTTCCTCTGCAGTTTGATAGTGGTCTGTGACCCTTACCTCCAGCCAGACTCATTGGCCAGGATAGGAAGAAGGGTTTGGGGCTTCTCTGAGTTACCACACCTCATCTGTTAGCAGTGATTTGAATTCCCAAGTCCTTTGTAGAATTTATTGCATGCTTATTCTGAAAGGATGACTTCTTTATGCTTGGCCAATTTATAGCTCATGCTGCAGATTTAGCATCTCTTATTTTAAAACCAGGTACTTTCCTTAACCATGAATGTCTTTAGAAAATAATCATAGGGAAATATTTGGGGGAGATAAAATAAAATGCCATATTGTCATTGTTTTGAGGTATTTTGCTGCCAGTTTTATTTCTGTAATATAGTTTGTTCCTTTTGTAAGACTGGTGAGCACAAATAGAGTGGAATCAACAGATAAAATTCAGTACAGCTCCTCCATAACTCAAAACAATGCCAATTTAACCAATGCTAACTTACATTTATAGCCATGTATGGTTGTATGCTTCTTTTCAGAGCTAATAAACTATACAATCTAGCTATTGCTTCCCTTTTAAACCTCTAGTATTGTCTGAAACAATGGAAGCATCAAATTTGTCACAAGCTGATTTATCTTCAAAGGCTTTTCACACTTTTAAAGGGAAAATTTCAAATCTCTCGGGCTAGTTTCAGGCTTTGTTCCTCCCCAGAGCCCTGCTGCCCAGCCAGCACAGGTTTGGCTTTGGCTGATGCAAGGTTTCTTGCAGGTAGTAAAATAATTAATGATCTTAACATCTGCTTGTGGAAAGTAAACAGTTTATAAAACTTATGTTCCTTGATAGAAGGAAGAAAAAGTATTGAAATGAGATGTGGACTTGCAGCCTGAGCACAGCCATCTCCAGCTGTAAGTCTGTCAGAAGTGCCAGTGCAAGGCATGTTCTGGAGCAGAGATGACTCGTTAGCAGTGACAGCAGATTAGTAATGCAGTGCTGTCAAGGCTCCCTGTACTGCTCTGTAGGCTGTAGAGCCCAAAATACAACAGCTTTCACTGGAGGACTAGCATATGGCTGCTGGTTCACTTTCACCTCTTCCTTCAAAGGACTTGCCATGTGTGTCTGAGGCCATCAATCATGGTCTCATTTTTAGAAACAGAAGTGAGCTATGAATGAAAAGGGCAGGTTTTGACTCTGGGAGTCTGGTGGCAAACTGATGTGTGTAGCCTTGGGAATGCTGGGGGTTACTTTGCAATTCCAGACAAAGACTCTGAATGTTGTTTAAGAGTGTGAAGCTAGGAGCATGCTCTGGAGGAAACTGGCTTCCCAGAAGCTGATCAGCTGCAATTCAAGACTCTCAAATGTTTGGAATTGTGCTAAATTTGCTACCTTAGAAACCTCAGCTGTGCTGTTTCTGTTTTTCAGTGTGTTTCAAAATGATCACATTTTGTTTCTGATCCCAAGCTCTGAAACTCCTTTGTGTGTCTTGAATTGGTTTGAAAGTATTCTCAGCCTCTTCAGATCAGTTCTCACTTTCTCTATTGTGTGAGAAGAATCAAGTGGATAGGCTCAGAATTTGAAATTTGCACTGACTGGCTAAGATTTCTGTATTTGGAGAGCAGAAGAATTTCCCTCTCTGAATGACTTCTGGCACTCCCTGTGTGAGTTGTGAGCTGGCATCAAAATGTGCTTTTGGGAAATACCTGAGCACAGAAAAGCTTTTCTCATGTATTCACACATGCTGCCATAATTTAATGAACAGAAATATTAAGAATTATGACATGAAATGATGTGTGCCTCTACATATGGATAGGTGTTCCTGTGCTTGTCTCTTTGCTTAGCTCTGTCAAATCCCTTTGAAAGTCTTTCAGTGTCTTTCAAACCTTTTTAATCTAAGACTAAATTATGAAGTAAGTGCCACTAGGAAATAAGAGTCCAGGTAGGGAGCAATTCCCTACAGGAGTTGTGTCCAGAACTGGGTGGGTGTAATTCATGGTGCCTGTGAAGGGTTCAAAGATTGGCATTCAAAGAGAGGACATGTTTGCTTGCCTGACCCCAGGGCTTCTGCTTGCAGGAAAACCCTTTTTAACCTTTCACTAGCTATAGAAAAAGGGGGAAAAAAACCCCAAAGGGCTTGAAAGCAGAAGAGAATGGTTGCTTGGAGAGAAGGAGGGGAAACCTATTTGAGAGATTTTTGAATTCCTGCCATTAGAGATGTCTGCAGAGGCCCTGAGAAGAAAGTGAGCTAAAGAGCCTGTTGCTAAAATCTCCCCTTGCTTTTCTAAGACCAAACCAAAAGAAAGTGGTGAAGAGGGAGGGAAAGGATAAGCCACAGGCAGAAAGTGGTACTTCACTTTGCCACTGTCTGCCTGCTGTTGGAGGGCTGGTGCTCTCTGTGCTGTTGCCAGCCTCCTCAAGACTTTGCAGCAGCAGTGCTGGTCTGCCAGAGGCTCTGCTCTGGACTGTCCTTGTGATCACAGGCTGTGTCAGCTGGGATGAGAGAGGGAGGCACTCAAGGTCAGCTGAGCTGGTCTTCTATAAAGTTTAAGAGGGAAATAGGGGAAGGAGCAAGGAAGATTGCTCCCCTGGAGGGCTGCAGTCACTGAATGAGTATGTATCTCCTACAGCAAGTTGTGCTGGAGGTCTGGTGTTAGCTAGTGGAGGTGGAATGGTTTCTGGGTCCCAGGTGAGGATGTGCAAGATGATTGGGGGCCTGCTAGTGCAGTCAGGGCTCTGACACCAGTTATGTTGTGCACATATGTGTGAGGTCACTACACACATTAGGTCAATTATTTCATTAGGTCACTTATTTGTGATTGTGTTTAAGAAAAGCTAATGCTTTTAAAAAGAGCTAACTAGATACAGCCTTTTTCTTTCTGTGTGGAGGGACATACAAGTCTTGTTGACCAACTCCCAGCCACAGAATCACCTGGCTTGCAGAATGTCAGCAAAGAAAGTGCTGGGACTAGAGGGGAAAAAAGTCAGTGTGAAGCTGTGTGAAAGAAATAGCACTTGGAGCAAAGTGAACCTCTGAATCTAGGCATCTGGATAGGAGAGGAAACAGTGTTTGAAGTCAGGTGGAAACAGAAGGGTGTATTGAGTGCAGAAGTAATAATTTAGTTGGTAATTACAGTGGGTATATTTTGTCCTGCTTCTTGCTCTGATTTATTGTTTGCAATTACAAGCTGTGGTTAACAATTTGGGGTTATTTTGCATGTGTGATTTGAACTAGAGCAACGGGCTCACATTGGTGAGTCTGATGGAATAGGGAATTATTGGGGTCATCCATATTCCAAAGAACAAAGTACAGGCTAGAAAGGAACAAAGCCATTCTGGTTATCAGTGGTACAATGTAATCCTTTCTACAAATAATTATTCATTTCCACCTCCTTCTCTTGGGGCTTAGACTAATTGCTGTGTTAGCAGACTACAGGCTGAGTTCAAAAGGCTACTGCTTATGCAGCTGGTTCTGAAGGGAAGGAGTAATGAGAAAACTCAATGAAAAGGAAGGAATTTGGGGATTATATTGCCACAAACACTAGACATGTGTGGGTTTGGTCCATTCTCTTGCAGGTCATTGCCAGCTTCCTTTTTTTGGTTCATCAGCAATCCTTAGCCATGGGTAAAGGGTTACTTCTTGCTGTCCTTTGGCATAGACACTGCCAGACAGGTTAGTGCTTAATTTCAGTTCCCCAATAAATATCTGCTGAGCTTTAGTGACATTCTAGACTTTTGTAGGGGCATTACAACTTTTTGGGAAGTTCATTCCCTTTGCAGGTTTCCCAGGTCCTACAGAGATTACAACCACTTCCTCCAGAAGTCTTCCATTTGTGAACCAGGAAATGGGCACCAAGCTTTGCTGTGGAAGTGTTGAAGTATGCTGCCAAAGCAGGGAGCAGAGAAAATGTACAGTGGAAGCTGCAGGGATTCAAAGATTAACCTATAAAATGAACTAGACTGAGCTGATGCTGTCATGCAACTCTTAGCATCATGGTTATGCTGAGGGGTTTAGGATGCAGGGGATAACAACATGTGCATAGGGCACTCTGATTCAGTGCTACCTCTGTAGATGATGTGCAGGGTAAATATTCTCCAAGAATCCAGCACTACCTCTGTAGTCTTGAAGGGCTCTGGAAATGGTGATGCATCACCAGCATGGATCAACAGTTGTGCACACTTCAACTGAAATTATTAATCTGGGAAAGGGTAGAATACTGTTGTAACTTGGGAATTATTTTGGACTCTTAGATAAACACCATTTAGACTTGTGTAAATTTGTGGGAGTTATTTGACAAAAGTACTCTTTACCCCAGTTAATATGTGCTTTATTTTGGTGTGTACTTTCTGTGGATTTGATCTGTTTGCTTAGACTGGACCTCTAATGCTTTTGAGACCTTTAGACCACTGGATGTAGTACATTTTTAGTGTGATCTCTGACTGGATTGCAAGATAGTGCTAATGGATTGAAATCAGCTAACATGAGTAATTCTGACCTATTTTGCCTGGTGGCAGGGCAGTCATACAGGAGAGGCTGCTTAGACTTTTAATCCACTGGGTTAGGGCCTCCCTTCTAAGGGAGAGAAGAAAATCTTTCTGGGAACAATTTCCTTCCTTTAAAATCCATTAATTGATGGGTGCTTGTGGTACTGCTCCTCACAGACACGTTCACAGGCCTGTGTTGATATTCTGATGGGTGCTGCTCTGTTGCTGTAATTTCCTGGAAACAGATGTCCTAGTGGTGGCTCTTGGATTCCCCTGAGAGACAGGAATTGTCTGTCTGATATCCAATAAATATTCTTGGCAGTATAAAACTTACTAGAGTCATCTGTCTTGACAAGCCATTCATGAAGACAGCTTAGTAATTATTAACTACAGGTCAGAAAGAGGTGGGAAGTAATGGAGGAATTCACACTTTCTGTTTTGGTTTTGGGTTTTTCTGTGTGCATTCCAGTGAATGGGAGAATGAGGGACAGCAGAATAGTCCTGGTGTGTGGGTATCCCTCTGCAAAAGGTTTTGAAACTCCAGTTCCTCTAGCAGAAGCTTGTAAGGGTATTAAATAAGATGACATGTCTCTGTCCCAGATGGATCAATATTTGAGTTGCTTTTAGGTCTGCCAGTCACAGAAGAACAGGTAGATAAATGACATGAATTTCTAAGGAATATTCACAATACAAGCTGCCAAGGATGTCACTTGCAAAGACAGTATCTGCATGAGTGCAGTGCCTTCTTTGGGGACCTCTGAAGTGTGGGATTTGTGCCTAGGTTGGTGGGAGCTGCTGGTTACAAGGTGCACGTTTCAAATGCATGAGTGACACCTTCAGGGCATTGCAAAGCAGGTGGAGACAGAGGTTTCTTTCATCTGGGAACCTTAGCTGAAG
Source organism: Galbula dea (assembly GCA_013399015.1). Classification (NCBI taxonomy): domain Eukaryota; kingdom Metazoa; phylum Chordata; class Aves; order Piciformes; family Galbulidae; genus Galbula; species Galbula dea. The sequence goes on from VWZX01008936.1 coordinate 5,847,844, forward strand.
TCTGTAATAAAATAAAAAATATCCTCACAGGGAAACTAAACCAAATGCCTACTAGGGCTATGTCTTCTTTCACTGCTGATTTGCAAGGTATTAGATCTTTGGAGGGGGGAAGTCCTTAAAGAAGTCTGTAATGCTGGACTGTAGTGCTTCAACTCATTTAGGTTGGTCTTCAAAAGTAGCATGTGATGGGGTTGTTTTTTTGTTTTGTATTTGTGTGTTCTATGTCTATTTGTTTATTTTACAGTATCTTTATAATATTCTGTTGGTGAGGCTTACTCCACCTAGTCTCTATGGAGAAGGTTTCCTGGGTTGGAAGATGGGAAGTATGGGCTTGCCCAGAGCTTGCTGAGATCAGCGGGAAGCCCCACATCATGTGCCGTGTGTGAGAGGTGCTGAGCAAGGGCAAACCATGCCTGCTGATGTCAGCTCCTATGCTGGAGGCTCTCTGTTGCCAAAACCAGCTCCTCCTCTTGTTTCCCCCCCCCCCCCCTGTTAACGCCTTTTCCCCCCCCCCCCCCCCCATGTTAAGAGCCCAGAGATGCAGTTATAAGGAGTGGAAAACTCTTGCAGCCAGTGGCAGCCCAAAGAGCTGCAAGGCACAAAGGAGAGGTGGGTGGCTGCAGACAAGGGACAGGGAGACATAGGATTCATTTCCCTGTTTGTCCTGGGTAGGCTGCTGCTAGGTGAAGTTCAGATTGAGAGCACAGGTTTCTGTGGATACCTACACCTTAGAAGCTGTCTGACAGCCTGATTACCTTTAGTCCTCTGTGTGTCATGTTAAACCAATGGCATTTTGGCTGGAAAATGCTCCAAACACACAACTACACTTCTGTCTCCCTGCTTAGGAAATATGAATTACTTCCAATTTGAAATCTGGGAAGCCTCATCTGCACTTACCCTGACAGGGGACACACAGTGTTGCTCGAAATAGATTTCATGATGGATAAAATGTGCTCAGAAAGGAGTAGATCACCATCTTTCTTGGTTTTTGGGGTCTGACACTCTTTCCAAATTGAAAGTGGATGCTATTCTTCAGGTCTTATGTCTTGGTTATATCTGTGTAGCCAGGTGAGCTCTGACCTTCTGGTCAGCTTGTGCTGAATGGTTCTCATTGACCTTCATCTGCAGCAGCAGAGGAATACAGGAGGAAAGAAATGCTAATAAGTGGAGTAGCCTTGACTAGCTGTAGGAGAAGGAATTTTAAATGATGCCATGGGCACTGTGCATGTGCAATTTGACTCAGAAATGCTCTCTCTTCACATTCAAGTTCTTAGCAGCTAAGATGTTTGCGGTGGCCCAGTTGCCTATGTGTCACCTCTCTATCAGAGAGCTAAAGGTGATTTCAGACTGAGGTTAACTCTCTCAGCTGCTGCCTAAGTGTGTAATAGGCTTATCTGTGGAGCTTGTGTTTAGTTATTTTCTTTCAGCAGATTTAGGGCTTGATGCTACCAGAGCAGGGGAAAAAGAGAAATGTCATCTCTGTGGGTGTCCTCAGGCAAGGAGGGTGCTCTTCTACTGGAGTAAGCTGCTTGCTTCTCTGGTTTCTTTCTGTAGCTAATGTGTGGGGCAGGATGTTTGCAGGAAGGCAGTTAGGAAGAAATAGAAGATGGTTTGGTTTTGGTTGCTGTGGGGAGCAATCTCTGCTGCATCCAAATCCCTGGAGTAAGCAGGGGAATCATGTTCTCCGTTGTGTCTCAGAAGTGCCTGGTGCCCAAGAGCAGCAAGGACTGGCTGATGTGCAAGGGTATACGACCTGGGAGAGCACAGTGCGGGCTGCAAACCAAGCAGGGCAAACCTGGGGGTAGTCACCAGGTTCAGCCAAGAGTCCAGATTGCCAGGGGAGTCACTGGTGATGAGGCAGGCCCAAGGCTGAGCTGGGAAATCTGGTCTTCAGGCCAGGCTCCAGACCAACTGGGGCATCTGCTCAGGCACAGGGATGGTTGTGGTGTAGCTGCAGCATAGCTTAGGTGGAGGTTGAGGATGTGAGTCTCAGTGTTAGAGCAGTTCCCAAGAAAAAGGGAGAGAAATGCAGCTGTGGCATCTCCCAGCACTTTTCTGCACAACAGGTTTTACTGGGGAGCAGTACTTGGGCAGTGCAGCTCTTGCATCTGTGCCAAAGGGATATGCCTTTTAGATACATCTGTCCTGCCTGAGGTAGACTCAGTATGTTTATATTCATCAGCACTAACCTCATTCTAAGAGGTACTACATGGATACTTCAGGCTAAGATGGTTAAAATGATCCTATGCTGTGATACCATATCTATTTGTTAAATCCTATCTAAACCTATCCTTGTTTACAAGCCTCTTTGCTTTCCACTGCTGCAAATCTAAGGTGAGAATAAAAATTAGGCAACTTTCAAAATAACTTTTCCTAGTGTCCTCCTGTTAGCAAAGGCTGTGACCCACTCCTCATGTGCCTCCTGGAGCAGGAGCATTCAGGTGGGTTCAGAAGCACATGCTTTTGCCTTGTCAATCTGTCATTGTGTCTGAAAGATTGATAGGATATGGTGATGAATAAACATATGGCATTTATACTTAGTCTCCTTTGAATAGAAAGCATAGAAGTAGTTCCTGAAATAAGAGAAGAGTGGGAGGTGGAAGATGGAAGAGTCAAATCCTGACTCAAAAGAGTTCCTTTCATCTGGAAGGGAATAGCCAAGGAAATGGCTTCAAGTTATGCCAGAGGGGAGAGGTTTAGATTGGATATTTGGAAGAATTTCTTCCCTGAGAGGATTATCAGTCACAGGCTGCCCAGGGAGGTGGTGGAATCATCATCCCTGGAGGAGTTCAACAAATGTGTAGCTGTGGTGCTTGGGGACATGGTTTAGTGGTGAGCATGGTAGTGTTGGATAGGTGGTTGGACTGGATGATCTCAGAGGTCTTTTCCAACCAGAATGATTCTATGTAAGTAGAGGCAAAGGCAGATAGTGAAACAAAGTGGACACTGGATCCGTGTCTCCTGAAGATTTTGTGACAAAACTCTTGTTGATGTCTGTGGGAGGTGGATCAGCCCAGCAGACCAGTACTGTAGCCTTATATATTCCCATTAATGTGTTTTCTTGTGGCTCAAGGAACCAAAAACTTGCTGAATAACTTCTCCTTAGACAGTGAGGAGTCACATCTTTTTCTCTTATCTGTTTTCCATGTAATGATAAAAGTGGCAGTAGCTACTTTGCTGTGTTTCAGCTTGGAGTAGTAGTTTACATAGAATACACCGATTTAATAGATGGATAAGACTCCAAGAAGAACTCACCTATGTGTTAACAGAGGGCTGCTGAGTAATCCCTTACAGGCACACAGATAAGACTTGTAAAATAACACCAGCAGCCTCCTACATGTGCATTTTGACTTTCCTATCAAAATCTGTTCTTGAATTTCCCAAGAGTTTGCAGGTGCACTGCCATGTTCTGGAGATAAGCTTCCACAGCTGCTGGCCTCATCTCCAGAAAGGGAGTGGGGAAGGTAAACTATCCTTTGGTGTTGTGCTATGTGGGAGTTTGTATCTTTAGAGCTGGGTTCAAGCTCTGACCTTTCTGTCCAAACCTCAACTGCTCCAAGGCTCAATGATTTCCACAGATGAAAGATTTTAGGGGTTTAGCTTGAGCTATTTTCTCTTGACTCTTTTTTTATAAATCCTTTCTTCAGAAGTCTCTCTGGGATGAGTGCAGCTGAGAGGTATGGTTAGTGTGGAAAGCCCTGTCCTACAGCTTGAATGTTGCCTCTCCTTGCTTTCTATGGGACTGTCCCTTGCTTTCTAGGGAAGTCCTCCCTTTCAGATAAAGACAGCCTTATTTCTGGGAACTCCTCTCTGCTTTGGGGGATTCCCTACTGTGCTTTCAAGGAATTTTCTCTTTTCACTCTAGCAGTTCCCCAAGGCTTCCTGGTAGGTCCCTGTGTTCTTCCTAGAATTTATAACCTTCATCTCTTCCCTGTTGAGGATATATTGCTTGTTTTTCTTAAAAATCCTCAGCTAATTGCTCTCTTCCAGGAATTCCCTAGATGCTTTTCAAAACCTTTTGTTGTGTCTCCTGGAAATTCACTCCTTGTTTACCAAAGATCTTTATCTCCTGTCTAGGAATTCCCTGCCTATTTGTAGGACTCTTTTTGTTTTCCAGGAATCTCTCATCAGCTTCCCAGGAATGAATATCATACCTGCTTTCTGTGAGCACCTTATTTTCTCTCTAAACATTCCCTTATTTCTTTCTAGGAGTGTCCCATTTGCTTTCTAGGGATTCTCCTATGCTTTTAAGGAATCTCCATGTTATGTTTTAGAAACTGTGCAGTGCTTTCTAGGCTTTTCTAATGTCTCTTGTGTGACTTTTCTGCTCAGCTTTGTAGCAGCTCCTTAGGTTTCTCTTCTGGGTTTTTCATGTTTCCAAGAAATCTTCATCTGTTTTCATGGAAATTATTATTTCCAGGAATCTGTAGGAATTTTCCCCATGTTTCTTGTGAGTTCCCAAATATGGAATCTTCCTGGGAATGTTCTAGCACCTTTTTTTAGGACTAAATTGAAGAAACAACCTACCTGTAATGTAACAGCCTTGGAGACATTAAACAGCTTAGGACACATTTTTTCATGGGAAGCTGCTGAAGTGACACTTGTAAATACCTGACCTGATTTTTTTTTTTGTTGTTATCTGTCAGCTTTTGGAGAGTTAAAAGTACATTGTGTGTTTTGTAAACGTGGCTCAGAGAACAGCTAAAGAAGCCATAAAGTCTTGAAGGTTCTTTTCAGACACATTCCCCATGATCTTAACTTGAATTTCTTCATGCCAAAACAAATGTCTGTGCTCAATATTGTTTTTGCAAGTACCTCTATCTCCAGTCTGACTTGAATCTTACCCAGACCATATTTTGCTGAGGGTAGAGTTAGGAATATAACATTTCTTAACAAAAAATGGAGTCTCCTCCTTCTTGATGTAGCTGCCTCTCCAATTGTATAACTATACCAACCAAGGTGAGAACTTGGTTTTAAGATAGAGGCAGAACTCTTGTTAGTTTGCACCAAGCCTCAGGTGCTCAGCACTTAGTGCTCAGTGACACCAAACACTTCCAGGATGCATTAATTTTAGCAGGATTTTTGAAATCTGTGCAACTCTGTCAATAAATCTGTCAAAGACAAATGCCTTGAAGTGGTAGAAAAGCATAGCATCTTTTAAATTTCCTTTTCTGATGAACAGCAGTGGGTTGTCTTGCTGCAGCATGGGAGATGTGCAGACACTGTTCAGAAGCCCTGAAGCCACGATGGAAGCAGCTTAGGAGTTTGTATTTAATCTAATCCCAAATCCATACGTTTTCAAAGCCTGAACCTTGTAGTACAAAGCCACAACAAGTTTCAGTGTTTTCCTTACTTTTGTCTTCCACTGCTGCAAGACATTTAACTTGAAACCACTGAATGACAACCAGAAAGGTCAAAATAACTTTTGTTTACTTGAAGTGATTTTATTGCTGACGTCATGCATTGACCACACTGCCAGCTAAAGATAAGTTTGTGTTCAGCCACTGCTGTCAGCTAAGCATTCCCTTATCATTTTTCTCTGCTATTTGTTTGGTTATTTTTAAATTATTCAGGCTTGGGTTTGTTGAATCTTTCAGGTCACTGCTACCCAAAGAGATAAGGAAGTTTATTAAGTGTGCATGTACAATGATGACAGGTGAAAAAAAGAATAGATGGAGAGTGTTTGTGTAGCTTATCTTTATTCATGAAGCCCTTGAGGGTGATGGAAAAGGGTACCAGGAACCCATACAGGCTGTGAACTCACCCAGCCATATTTAACTTTGTTTGTCCTGCTTGTCTCAGCTAACACACACATGAGGCTGTGCCAAGCTTGTTCTCTGCCTTCCTTGCATTATTGATGCCCCCAGAAGGGCTCACATTTGTGTGCTGTTGGCTGAGAAGGGACTGGCACTGCTGCGTCTCTGCTGAGCGCCGTGTTCATGGCTCTGACATTGGGGCTCTCAAAATGATATTAGTACTGAGTAGGCACAGCTGGAGCAGAGCAGTATCTAGTGTTTTCCAGTGCTGCCAGTGGCTGTGATCCAGGAATCCAGGCCTCTTGGAATTCTGATCTATTTAATTAGGGAGGTAGCAACACATGCACAGATAGAAAAACAAATCCAACCGTTGTTATCCATAATGCTGTGTGGTTTAGTATCTGTGCCTCTTTATTGAAACTGAAATAAAAAAGCTTGCAAGAGCCTCTAAACATTTTTAATCATTATTTTCTAGTGCTTGTCAATGCAGAGAAAAACTTAAAAATATCCATAGGTGCAGTGTAGGAACTCAGAGATAATTCCTCATAACTACTTAAAGCCAATCTCACTGTTTTTTTTAATAAACTGGACTCTTAGCTTATTTGGAGCTCATAATCCCATGAATAGATGTTAGTTTTGTACCTGCCTACTCAAAGATATTTATCTGCCTGCTGAGACCTCTTCTGCACATGGTATTGGCAAGTTGTGCTGTGGTCGAGTGCTGATGGTGGTCGTGTCTGTGCACACACAGGGGCTCTCCTTGCCCAGTGTTCCCAGCTGCAATCTAGACTGCCTGGGGGTTATTTCCTCTCTTTTTCTGTTATCTTCTTACAATATCTGATTTTTTTTCTTTAAAAAAAAAAAAAAAGAATAAGCTGTTTTTCAACCAGGTGCTGAGACCATATGGTTATTGGTATTTTGTGAAAAGCTTCCTGTAAAATGCCTGAGATTTGCAGGTAAATGGCCTTGAAGAGGTTTGTGGAGGTGCTGTAGCTTGTATATAGAAATGCTAGCTATTAAACATTAATAGCCTAATTTGTCATTAGGTGATTAGTACAGTACACCCCTGTAGTGCCAACCAGATGTTTGTCACATCCCCAGTAGCAGGTTTTTCCTAAAGGCAGCAGGATGGAAGGAAGAGCAGTGAAGCATTGCTGTGGAAGAAAGCATGTACTTGGTAGTAAACAATTATAAACCAAGTGCTAGAAAAGTGAGTGTCTGGCTCCTGCTCCAGACCAAGTGTGCTTCCAAACTGGTGGTAAACCAGGCTGCCTTCCTGGTCAAGATCCTGTGTGTAAATTAAGAACAAGAGTGGCATTGATTAGAAGGAATATGATAAAGGCTGAAATTACTCTATGGATATGAGTGCTGCTTGCCAGCAGCAAAAATATTTGTTTCACATTGAATCAATTATTGTCTGTTGGAAGGGTCAGCTGATGCAGGCTGCCCAGGACTGTATCTAGTTGAGTTTTGAGCAGCTGCACATATGGAACCTGTAAGGACTTTGGGAAACCTGTTCCTATATTTGACCACACTCACAGTAAAAAGAAAAAAAAAGAAAATTCTTATGGTTTCCAATGGAAGGAGGGGGAACCAAGATACTTTTTTTCTTGCTGCTTCCATAGCAGGTGTTGCCAGTGTGGTAAGCAATTTGATGTTATGTTTGTTTCTTCAAGTAGGGAATGTTAAGGTAGAACCACTGACAGCTACAGAAGTATAGTTAAAAGGTAGTACACGATTTTTAAAGCTAAGAAAAATGTTTTGAAAACTATGTGAGAGGTTATATATAACTAGGAGGTTTTCTCTGAATGGATTTTCAGAGCTAGATTTAGATAAACCAGACTGGTTTCAGGCTCAGCTGAATAGAGATCTACAGGCTGAAGAGATAACCTGTTCAAGTCCTTGAAGATAAACTCCTGCAGTGTACCTGGCAATATTACCTGTAGTTGTAACACTTAAACTAAGACAACAGATGCCCAGAGAAGCTTGTCCAATCTAATTTACTCTCATATGTGCTAATCCCTCTCATTCACTAGTAGTATTTTAAAAAAGGATGATTGGAAACAGGCAACTTTTTCTGTGAGAAAAGCCAGCTCACTCTGAGAAATCCCTAAGTCCTTTAAAGAATAAATCCAAATCTTTTGAGTTGGTTTGAATGTTATAGAACAATATATGGTTTGTTTTCACACCCCATTTCCATTCATTGCCTATTAGTCCCATGAACTTCTGAAAAGGAGAAGAAAAATGTAGTTCCCTTCCATTTATTCAGGTCACTTTGGACAAGGAGGTTGAGCTGTGTTAGGTTTCTTGTCAAGGGTGGCAACGTTCGGATGCATTGTAAATTTGTCAGGGCAGATTTCATAAACTTGTGCTGCTCTAAGCCAGCATAGCCCTATTGTTCTGAAAGGCATTGCAATAGGGATCCACAGCAGCTGAAAGCTGGACTTGTCTTTCATTAAATAGACTGCAACATCCCTTGACAATGGCTATCAAAAGCTTATTCTTTGGAAAACAAAGCCTAGCATCGTTTGTGTGTCAATGGCAACATATGCTGCCTGCATCTCAGAATCCTCAGAAGTGTTCCAAAATGCCACCTTCCTGGGTGAGGAAGTTGTGCTGCTAAATACAAGGCTTTCAAACTTGCCTGTCTTGTGGAAAGAACCTGAAGTCTTGTCTGTATGTTTGTGGGTTTTTGTTCTTCCCCAGGTTCCTGTTATTTCAAGGCATGTCACATCCTGACACTCTGAAATGTTCATGCACAGGAGGAATTTCTATCTGGGGTTGTTTTTGGATGCTAGACAGGCAGGCAGTATTACACAAATGGGTGAGGTGGAGTCAGGATTGACTGCTTGGGAGCATCTTGAGTGTAAATATATGGGGGGGTTTATATTTTTTTTTTCCTGTCTAGGAACAGGACCCATTTTCAGTCTCTTTACTCAACAAGTACAAACACCATTACTGTATTTGCAACAGGACCATAGGGTCAAATGAAAGCTAGACTATCATAAGCTCCACTATAAGGCAGGAGGAATAAGATGACAGTAGGGAGTAGGAGGTTGAATTCATAAAACCCCAGCATGGTGGGAGTTGGAAGGGACCTCTGGGGATCATCTAGTCCAACTTCCCTGCTAAAGCAGGGTCACCCAGAGCAGGTTGCCCAGGATGACCTCCAGGTGGGTTTTGAAAGTCTCTAGAGGAGACTTCACAAACTCTCTTGGCAGCCTGGGCCAGTGCCTAATTTCCAGTGGGCAGGAAAATTTCCTCAAGTACATTCTTTCAGTTTGTTATGTGACATTAAGACTCTACTGATGTAGCTGGCATTATGTTTTCAGGAGGATTTAGAAGTAATAAACTGGAGAGAATTAAAACATAAGTGTAGGTTAAAAAAGAAGCATGCTTTGCCGCCTGCAGATGCAGAGAGAGTAATTCCTGGGCTGTGTCTTTCCCTGGTGCTGTGGACAGTTAACACAGGTCTCTATCTGCTGTATTCCAAATGCTTGTATATCCTGTGTCTGAATGGGAAAAATGGACTCTGAAAGAAAAAGTAGGAGGAGGGAGCACTGCAATCTTTCAGTCCTTCTAGCTAGCTTTGAGCTAGAAAGTCATGTTCCAGAGTTGTTAAGGGGTATGTTAGCTCCATTTGGTGTCTGAAAGTTGGTGGCTACCTGATCAACTGCATGAAGTCCTTGTCTTCAAACAGCAGAAAGTTGTGTCACATGCTCAACCTGATCAGTTCAGTCACTTAGCACAGTGATAGTTTTGCTGAATGCTGACAAAGAATACATCTAGGCTATGCATTTGCAGAGACCCATCTAAAAGGCTAATAAATGCGTGACAAGGGTAGTTCTGCCACTTAGTGATTGATGTCAGGGCTATAGAGAAATGTCTATCAGCCTAATGTAAGTGTGCTACTCAACATGGGAAATTAGGAAGTGTCATAAAGTCAAGTGTGTGTGGCAGTAAACATGGAGGAGAAAGATAAAGGTGGGGATGTATGAAAGTCAGATCTCTCTCCCTCACTAGTTGTAGTCTTCCAGTGCCATTTTCTGAGTGTTTCTGGAGAAAACCCTTGGGAAGCAAGGTCAGAGCTGGAGCATTTACAGCAGAACAAGGCTCAGTGTGAGTAACAACAACAGTATCCAAAGGTGCAGCACAAAATCTTTACTTTGTGATCTGCATTACACTTAGAAAATCGTTTGTGTGAGTCTTCATTGTGAACATCTAGATCCTGGTGAGCAGCATTGATATGTGGTGTAGAAAATGAGAGGCAGAGAACAAAGCCAGTGCTGGTGAGAAAAAGATGAGAGGGGAACAGCAGGTATTGAAATGGAATGCAGCAGAGAGAAGGCTTTAGATCATTTAAGGGATAATAGATGAGAGAAAGGGTTCACTGCAGATAAATGTGGAATGATAATGGCTAATGAATCCTTTTCACTCCAGACTCTGTTCCACAAAATAAGGCTTTAAAAAAACCCAAAACCAAGCCCCAAAGCAGGAATCAAAAGGCATGGCAATGTGTGATATTAATGAGTAACAAACAGGAAGAAGGTGAATCTCTCTGTGCAGAATGGTACTGCTGGTGGAGATCTTTGTTCAGGATACTTGGGAGTGAGGTAAAACAAAAAAGGAAGAAGGCATGCAAAGGGGGATAGAGTGCTCAAAATGGGGGGAAATTATATTTGGCTAACAAAATCTGCAGAATTTGGAACAGAGTGCTTGTGTATGTGGACTTTTGATGTCAAGAAATGAAATGGTTCTAAAAGGGTCTCAGTTAGTTACTAGTGGTTGTGTACAGAAGCAGTGATATCACATGTATTTAGAACTCAGGTTTAGACTAATTCTCTTATTTTATTGTGGTGGGGAGAGAAGCCTGAGGAACTAATAGAGGGATAGGTGACACTAACACTAATGACCCAGTTTTCCCTTTGCTGATTGCAGGAGTGCAGAGACCCCAACTGATGCATGCCAGGAGGAGCATGTACTGATATTTTTTTTTTCCCTCTCCAAAGGGAGAGTCCTTTGTTCCCCTGTCAGTGTGCAGGGATTTCACATTGGAGCATATTATGGGTGCTGTTAAGGAGGTATGGCATTTTCCTTCCAGAAGAGTGGGAACTTCTGGAAGCTATATTCCAGCAGTGGTGCATCTACATGCCAAAATCTTATCTTTTTTTCTGACAAGTTCCTAGATTTATGGCCCATGATAGGGAGCACTTTTGTTTGATGTTAATTTCTTTGGGGAAAGAGAGGGTGTAGCACAAACCACCAACAGCTGAAGAAGATATAGCTGGATTATTTTTTTTAAAGAATATTTTCAGCTAATTCATTGTTTGATCTAGAAACCAGAAATATTCACAGAGAAATATCAGTATTTCTAACCTTAGTTCCAATCCAGAGTGCAGATTGAGTTTTGTTCCAAAATACTGGAATTTTCAGAGGAATGAAAATTCCAAGTTTCATGGTGCACTGTTGCATTGGCTGAGCTCATGGCAAGCCCCAGGGGTTTCCAGCAGTCCTTGCAGCAACTTCTCTACTGTTTTCCCTTTTCTTTCTATTTTGGTGCTACTCTAATACTTCTGACCACTTGCCTAGGTGAGATGCTTGCTTTTCCTCCCAGTTTTTCTGTAGCCTCAACTCCTGCACTTCAAGAATGATATGGGCTGACCTTGTCCATTTTGGAACTGAAGCTCTTTTAGGTGTGCTTATAGCCCTGCTATTTTCTTCTGTTTCTATTATTAGAATCATTATGGTGGGAAAAGACCTCTGAGATCATAGAGTCCAACCATCCACCCAACACTACCATGCCTACCACTAAACCATGTACTCAAGCACCAAGTCTGCATATCTTTTGAACCCTTCCAGGGATAGTGATTCCACCATCTCCCTGGGCAGCCTGTGCCAATGCCTGATAACCCTCTTGGGGAAGAAATTCTTCCTAATATCCAATCTGAACCTCCCTGGTGCAACTTGAAGCCATTTCTCTTGTCCTATCACTTGTTACCTAGAAGAGCCCTTTTTAAAAACACCCAAGCCTGTAAAATGTCATTAAAAAAAGAGTGCATAGTTCCTGTAAAACCACTGAGAATAAAGCTGTCAAAAATACTTGCAGAGGCACTGAAAGAGCTTTGTCCCAGGGACTGTGCTCCGCTATCTGCCAGTATTTCATGCTTGAGAATGCTTCAGCTGAGAATGTTTTGCCTTAATCCAGTCTTGACTGATCCAACAATGGAGTTAAATAAGTAGTAGTGGTAAATAATCAAGCAGGGCATGAGGTATAGCTATGTGTAAAGACTTGCTGCTTTGAAGTGCAGTAGAAGTACTGTAGAGCTCAGCAGCAAAATAAGATAAACATAATCCTGTATCCTGGAGAAGGCAGAACCTGACAGTGATTTTACCAAAGTATTGTGATTTTTGAAAAGCTTGAAAATGAGAAGTCAAAAGGTTTTGATGGTCAGCCACAGTTCATGAATGAGGAGAACAAAGTGATTTCTGGATGGATTTTTTTTCAGGGAGGGAAAGCTCTGATGGTCTTTGCCTTTCATGACAGAGATTTGTTGACAGATGCTGCATTCTTGCACTAGATGTAATAAAAGTGTAAAAACTTTATTTCCTATTTGTACCAGATAGGAAAGTGGAACAAAGAGCTCTGTTCTCCATACAGAGTTTGTAGAGTTGCTGCTTTTTGTGACTATTTCCTACACAATGGAGCATATGTCACTCTGCACACCTAACAAGTGATAGGACAAGAGAAAATGGCTTCAAATTGTGCCAGGGGAGGTTCAGATGAGATACTAGGAAGATTTTCTTCCCCAGGGGGATTGTCAGGCATTGGAACAGGCTGCTCAGGGAGGAGGTGGAGTCACCATCCCTGGAAGAGCTCAGAAAACATGTAGATGTGGTGCTTGGGGACATGGTTTAGTGGTGAGCATGGTAGTGTTGGGTAGGTGGTTGGACTGGATGATCTCAGAGGTCTTTTCCAGCCATAATGACTCTATGTTTCTGTGGTTCACAGTGGATCTTGAAACCGAGCTGTTAAAATACAATGTATGGAAAATCTACACCAAGGCACCAATGTTTTATAGCCATCTTCAAGGTTAGATGAGTTTCTGGTGATTCCTTTCTGAGCTATTTCTGGGCTTCAATGCACAGTATACATACTCTTGTCTTTATTGTTGTTATACTGTTTTACTATACTACTATTGGTTGAAAGTAGGACAGGATAGGAGAGATTTAGTATCCCAAATGCAATCTTTGCAACTTTGATTTTTATGGTGATGAAAATGGAACCACAATCATGAGTGTCTTTAGGGAATAATGATGCTCTAGTGGAGGTATCTTCCTATCAAAGGGAAAATGTCTGTATCTGTCATTCAGGTACCCTTATCAGCCTGTAGTATTAGCAAACAGGCTAGCTCATCTCAAAAAAACCGCTCCCAAACAAACAAATAAAACCAATCCCAAATCCACCCAACAGCAGCAAAAAAGAAACAAAACCAAAACCCCCCAAAACCCCAAGTCCAAAAACCAAAACCAAATAAAATTAAAAATAAACAAAAGCACAGGACACACAGAAATGTGAGAGTTCTTGGACCAACAGGCATTCTTTTTTCTTAATTAATATCAAAGAAACAAAGAAATGGATATTAACTGTGGTTTTTTTTATGAGCTAGAGGTGGTAAAAGATTTATTCATGTGCTAAGAGAATTTTGGTACTTCTCTACCTCCTGGCCCTTGTCTCTTCTGGACTGCAGATCCTCACGGTAGTGAGCTCTGCTGTTGATGATGGAGGATTTGGTGTGCCAGGTGTCATGCAGAGCCCTTCTCATATGCTTCTGTAACCTTGCTTGTCTTCCAGGAGTACAGCAACAAGTTTCCAAACAATTAATTCTCTTGCTGTGTTCAGATCTGTTGAACAGTTGTTTAGGCTTTCAGCTGTGCCAGATATGTGCTGGGAGCAGAAGTGGAAGTTTCCTTTGGAAGCATTGGTTTGAGTGGGGACAAAAGATAACATGTCCTGAGCATCAGCCAAATTCTGAAGGGCACGAGGGTAGGGGCAGGCCTTGGTTAGAGATGATGATTCAACCACACTCTGGAAATGGCTTGAAGAAGATCAGAAACTCAGAATAATGTGTGTGCATGTGCCCATTTTGAGGTGGGAGAGGCAAATGGTGTTCATGCCATCAAAACCTGGAATGACAGAGTAGGAATCTCTGCCCATTGCAAGAACTTTGGAGCTATCTTTTAAATCAACTCTGGCTTCCTCTTTGTTGCTCACTGTTTCCTCCACTGTTTATGTGAGATGTAAGACATGTAGCATCTGCTTCTTTTGAGGTCGTGGTCTATCCTTATTTCTAGTTTTAGCTCTCCATTCTTCTGTGGTGTGGGTTTTGGTTTTGTTTTGATTTGGGTTTTGTTTCCAGACACACTTTCCCTTGCATGCTGCTGGTGGCAATGGAGGAAGTGTTTTAGGAACACTTAGGTGCTATCTGTGCTGTGTCATTCCAGGTGGTTCAATACCTTGGACACTGGTATAAGATACTTCAGAGAGGAAATGACTTCACTCATTTCAGCTTTTCTGGTAACCAATTATATCTAGAGTTACAAGCTGAGAGTTGCCTGCCCTGAATAGTCCAAACTTTAATATTAACCTTTTTTAGCTCTTTCTCCTGTAGAGTGAGGCTATTTTGCTGCTTCATACTGATAACCTTGTTCCACATAAAGGACTCTGAACCTGAATAATCAGTTTCCTAGAGATGTACCAAACAAGCTTTGCCTAAAAAACTTCATTTTTGTAAAAGGGTCAAAATAAAATCTCACATATTTTAAATAAGGAGTCATAGGGTTATGGAGATGAGAACAGTGAGAATACTTTTCCTAGTGCCTTGATAAATGAGCACTACCAGCATGGCTGTGGCAGTTGGTTCTAAAGCACATGAACCTTATGGTCACCTGCTGTCCACAAGTTTCTGCAGTATGACTAGGCTGAAATCTTCTCTAGATAGTGAGGAGCAGCAGTTATTTAGGTGGTAATTCCATTATGGTAGAGCCATAGGCTAACATTAGAGGTTTAACTGAAACTCTGTACAGCTACAAGTGGATACAGCATGGCCTGAAGGATGTGCTTTGAAATGCTGGAGAGATAGAAGGTACTTTCCAGTGTATGAATTTGGGACTATCAGCTGAGGCAAAATTCCTGTTTCTTTCATGGATGAATGGGGAATCATCTTTGTAAGAGGATAGTGATGTATGAATCAAATGTTTTCCTTCTCCCTGACAGGACAGTCTTTAGAATTACAGATGGGGCATGCTTCAGTTACCTTACACTTCCAGCAAATGACTTTGCATATTAGTGATTCTGCTGTATCTGCAGGAAACAGTTTGAAGTTGCAGTTTTGCACCTTCTGGAGGCTTACACTGCTAAACTGAAGTATTTCTGGCTTGACAATTAGGTCCCTAGTGCTACAAGTGGTGTCTGAGTATTTGTACCACAGCAAAATCTGAATAAACTTGTGACAAATGTGGTTTCTTTCATGTGTTGCCTGTATTTGTAGACAGCAGCTATTTTAGTAGGAGATATGGGGAAGAAGTGTTTCAGGACTTATAGAAAATACTAATAAGTGAGAGAAGAGAAGGCTTAAGGCTATTGAAAGGGACACTCCCAAATGCAACACATTATAGGAGAGGCAAGCTAGATAACACAAGACTCTTAAAATGATGATCCTTCAAAATGACCAGGTCTTTCCAGAGGGGTTATGGGAAAGGAATGTTAATATGGAACTTCTGTGGCAAAATGTGAGCTGTAATAGGCCTCAGAAGAGATGTTCTGGTGCAGGTTGCCTGGTGAAGGACCAGAAGGCAGGAAAAGGAAGATGTCATGATAGAAGTGAATATATAAAGACTCAGAACAGGGCATTTGTTCACCAACAAGTAATGTCCTCTGTGAAAATACAATGTTCAAGCTTCCCAGTGCCAAAGTCCCTGAGTATGTAAAAAAGGAAAGAAAATACAACTTTCAAGAAAATATCTGTTGAAATGGGATTCTTCAAAATCCAATTCTGAGAGACTCATTGAAGTTAGTGGGACAACACAGCTATGCTAAGAAAAACACCTAAATATGTCATACTTTTCTGTAGTTTCTGTGGATTAAAATTACACAGCTTAAAATGTGGAAGGAGTAAGGAAAGCAAGAAGATAAATGAAAAGGGGTTTTGATCAGCAGCAGAGAAGGGAGAGCTGAAAATCTCTGCCATATTAAAAGAGGAAAGCAATGAATTGTGTGAGGTCACTTCGTTAGGATTGGGGGGAAAAAATAATCTTACACAGCATCCTGTATGTTAATTAGCAGTAATGAAAATAATTGTTCCCTCCAGCTTGAAACTGTGGCTAATTACAATTACGAGTTCATTCATCTAATTATGTCATACGAGCTGACATAATTAGATCTTTACTATGTTCCATAAATGCATGGCTTAAATTATTCAGGGAGGGAGGAAGTGTCCTTTGTAGTGATTTCCTGTCTGTTGTCTTCTCCATCTCCTTCCAGAGCTGTTCCTTAGCCTATTTTTCTCAGAACATCTCCCTGCGTGTGCTAGACCTGACTATTGAGGCCATTTCTTGTCAGGAATGAGATGCATTTATGCTGTTTGTCCCTTGTCAGGCATGATCAGGAAGACTCAGCTTCTCAGAGGGTTTCAGGAATTGCAGCCTCACTGAAGTTGTGTTTTTATGCCTCTGATCCCAACTACAGATCCCAAATGCATGGTTTAAGGAAAAAGCTTTTGTAAAATGAGGGAAGGAGACACTTAAAAAGGAAAAAATACAAAAGATTTCTTTCTGCTTCTCTAAAAGTACAATTTCCTTATAATGCAACATTTGGTGCTTAGCTAATGTAGGTTACTGTGTCTGCAGTGGATCTTTGTTGATATTTGTTTTCCATTGGTATCTGGTAGATAGAATATAACAGTGCAAATCAGTACCTTTGGCTAGAGGTTGCAATGTTCTTCACTTCCATTAGAGTATAATTACTGTTCACTCATTCTTTCTCTCCCCTGCCCTAATTTAGATGCATAGGAAAAATACTTCCTTGTAGCCTTGACCCTTTTCTCTCTCTCCTACCTTTATTTTCATTGAGTCATGAAACTAAAAAATTCTGATGTTACATTAGGAAACAGTCACTAATATTTAAATGTTGTCTGGCAGCTAGAGGATATTTGTGCTCTAACACATTGCTGTCAGAAGACCTGCTGTTTGTCTCACCAGCTTACAGGTGAGGTGTGTTGTCACCTGCACCATCACATGGTCCATTCTGGTCATTAGTTCCAGGATAGCTGGAGATGACAGAGATTTGAGGGTCAGCATGGCTGAGTAAGTAGTGCAGTAATGCCTGCTGGGGGAGAAGGGATGGAGACTGGTGGGGTAATTGAGTGTAAAAACAGCAATGGAAGATGGAAACGATGGGAGAAAGAGGGAGAATGAGATGGCTGGAGATGGAAAAGCTGTGCAGCAGAGTGAGCAAATCAACAAACCCAGGAAATGCTGCAGGCAGTGACTCCACTGGACTGAGCAAAAGAAGCAAAAATGAGCCTGGTTATAGTAGGTGGCAGGAGGCTGCAGGGTTCAGCAGGGCTTCTCCTTCCCCTGCATTTAGTTATCTGAGAACTTCATGTCTGATTTGGTCAAAACTCCCCTTGAGTTCTGGTCTGTTTTCAGTCTGAGTAACTCAGTTTTGGTGGTTGTCTTAATATTGTGCTGATACTTAATTTTCTAATGGCTTAATTACTTTGACTTGGCTCCTGTCCTGGTGTCTTGTGTAGTGTTGCTGTGGTCTCTTGAGCTGCTGTTGCACGTTAAGGTGAAGTGGTTTCTGCCACCTTAAGGTACTTGTGGTTGTTCCCCAGGGTGAAAAGCACAGGTCAGTCGTATCTAATAAGGCTTTCCCTTTGTGTAAACCCTTTCAAAGTGAAACAGGAGTGGTTCCATTACAGGGTAATGATAGAGTAAGGACTGGATCTGAAATCTCCTAATATATAATCCCACAGTTTGGGGAAATCTGTGTCATTTCATGGCTAAACTTTAAGATGAAAGAAAGGAATGTCCTTTACACACTGAAAATAACAAATCCTGAAATGAAAAGCTCTTTAGATTGGAAGGGACCTCAAAAGATTTTTTTTAGTCCAAAGTCCAGCTCAAAGCTAGGTCAGCTGGACAGCAGTTGGGCCCTAAAAAAATTCAGTGATGGAGCCTGCACATCCCTATCTAACCTCTGTTGCTTCTTAACTGTCCCAAGGTAAAGAAGTTTTTCTTTGTCCTGGTGTAAGTCTTGTTTCAATTTTGCCTAATGCCTCTCATCCTCCCACAGTGCTCTGAAGGGCTTGGCTTTTTTTCCCTTTGTAATGCTCTCAGAGAAGGTGGCACACTGCTATTTCTCCTCCAAAATCAAGTGTTCTCCAAGCTGATCTTCCTCAGCATCTCCTCACAAACTAAGTGCTCCAGACATCAGTCATCACTGTGGCCCTCCACTGAACTTATTCCAAATTATTGATGGCTCAGTTGCATTGGTGGTCCCCAGACTGGATGCCACATTCTACATGTGGTCTAACAAGTGCTGAGAATCACTTTTCCAGCCATAATGATTCTATGATCCTTGGTAAATGCAACAGTGTTAATTATAACTAGCCAAGAAGCAGAAATGTTGTTCTGTTTTTGTGCAAGAAGCCAAGCTCCTCTCTTCATGGACCATTTAGTATTTTGTCAGCTTTTACTAAACAGTTCTGCTGCTGTTAGCTCCTTTATCTTGTTTGGAAATTCCTGTGAATCTAAGATGGCCAAAAAGGGGAACTTGGATTTTCTCTACAGGACAAATCACAGTAGAATCTTTTGTTTATTCACTGCCTGCACTTGACAACTCTCTAGGCTTCACCCAGGGGTCTGTGGAATATAATGGAAAATTCATCTTTATCTAACTGGTCCAATCCCCACCAGTCACATACTCAAAGATTGGCTTAAGAACAAAACCATTCTCCTGGCCTGATGCTCTTGTGTGGTTTGAACCTGGTGTTCTGCTGATTGTTACGTCTCCAGTAAGATCTCTGAAGGCAGTGAAGTCCAAATCCCTTAGTTCCTCATGGATTTAAACCACAGCAGTGGTTAGTTTTCTTTGGGAGGCTGACCTCTAGTGTTTCTATATGCTGTGCTTAAGAGCATTGGAGCAGCAGAGGAAGGACTAATCTCTGGAGTGATGTGCAAAATAAGTCTGTGTTGACTGGCATTTTTATGAGCCTGCATGAAACTTAATAAAAGAGGAAGTGTTGCTATGATATCTTGAGGTGTATTTATACTGCTATGGGCACAGAAGGATTCCATGATATTTTTAATCTTTATTTTAATTACTAAGTTCAGTTTTTTGAAATTGCAGGAGCCTCTTCCATTTTTTTCATTATGAAGTGTTCAGTGAGATTGAAATATTAATTGAAACAAGAGCTGTCTTGCTCTTTCCTGAGAAGAAATCAAATAAACTCTGAAGCCTCAGCTCTATGCAAAATTTGATTAAAAGTCTTATGGAGGTCAGGGCACAGCCAGGGCTGAAGCACAGTTATTTTTTTAATACATGAAAAGCATGAGTTTGGTCAGGCAGGACAGAGATTTCTGTTATTAATGATGGGTTTGTGTGTCTGCCTATGCAAAAGTCCACAACACTGGCATGTTTTTATTGCTTCAGGTCAGAGGCCACAGCACACCACAGCTCAGCTTTGAGCTGAGCCCTGTTCAGTTTTGAATCCCACTGATGTAGATGTGGTGCCTGAGGGCATGGTGTTGTGGTAAGCATAGTAGTGTTGGGTGGATGGTTGGACTCAATGATTTCAGAGGTCTTTTCCAACCTTAATGATTCTGCATCTACTGCTAGGTGATAGCTGAGAGAGTGGAAAAGTTTATTTGATTGTTTTACTGATGCAAACATGTTTCTAAACCAGATGTTTACAGAACAACATGAAAAACACTTAATATCTTACTATGGTGCTCCAGGGGAAGCTGTTTGTTGCCTCATCTGATCATTTTCATGTACATTTGTTAACATTTAATGCTTATTATGGAGGTTTTTTTTTATTTCTATGAAAGTATATAATTTCAGTTGTGGACAGGGAACATTTGGAAATAAGAATGAGAGCTTCTCCAGAACTTATTATAATGGCCCAAACATTTTTGTACAGCAAAAGAATATTAGCTGTTCTAGAAATTTCTGCTGATTAAGAAATAGCCATTGTCTCTGCTGGGGTTTTAAATCCAGGCTAGTCTAGCATGGAGAGCAGCAAGGGTCATGGTTTCAGTAAAGTGAAATCAATTATCAGCTTCACAGATCTAATTGTGAGCTCAGTAGAGACTAGACATTTGGGTATAGAAGTTAATAGCCCTTCAAGATGTGTTTTTGGAGAACACAAAGGAAAGCTTCATGTTGCCCATGCAGAATGAAGAAATTTGCATTACTGGTACTCCCGCATCAGGCTCAGGTTTTTCTCTCTTGAATTTGCTCTTCTTGAATCCTTACTTTGGATGCCTCATTTTGCCAGCCTTAACCTTTTTGCCATTGGGCAGCTTGCAGTTTTTGCCAGGATAAATAGAACACCCTCTGCCAGGTCTCACCTGGGTGTTCACTGCAGGAAATTCAAGTAGAAACAGTGTGGCTTCTGCTTTTCAGAAGTGTCAGGTCCAAACAAAAGCTACATGAGATTTGAAGAAGGAAACTGAAGTAGAGGGAGGAGACTGATTGCCCTTAAAATGGCTCATCTGAGGTCATTGGAAAGTTGATGGTTAAAGTCTAGGTCTTTGGCCAGTGTTAGACTTATCTTGATCCCTAGGCATCCAAACCAAGGGATATGCTTTGGAGGTACTTCTCTTATTGGGGATACTCTGAGCCCTGGGATCACTCCATTCCCTGAGCTCAGAAGATGATAGGACTTCCTGGCAGCACAGTGGGGCTGGCAGGGCCAGTTAAAAGATTTTGCAGTGCCAATTAAGTTTACAACACGAAGGCACTTTGTTCTTTAGAGGATGATTATCCTTGTTATAGTAGCCAAGGAACCTCAGGGCTGTTAACAGCTTTAGGTGATGGTCAGGTTACCCACCTGATGGAACAGGGAACAGATTTCCCCTGGCTTCTCTTCTGAATACCTGGAAAAGGTTGGGGCTTCTTATGAGAGTTTAAAGCTTGAGGTTTTTCAGTCTGACCAGTGAATTATATTTTTTTTCAAATGGAGTTTTTATGGCTACTGTTGAGAGAGAATTAACAAGGAAGCAAATTTGGTATCAGAATAATCATTTCCCAACTTAAAAGTTTGAATTCTGCTGCCTTGCCTACACAGAGCAGGTACAGCAGAGCATTTTGTTTCAGATGTCAGCATGTAAGTCTCCTTGTTTTTTGAGGAGCTGGAGCTGCTTGGCACTAGGCTGCTTCACCTGACTTTGCCTCTGACTCAGAAATGTAATTCCCAGACCTTAGAGCGTGCTTTACTACGATGACAAGCAGAGGAGTAGCTCAGGAGTTTGATTTTCACTTATGTCCAGTTTTCCTCATTTTAGAAAAAGAAAAAACTTTAGGGAGGAAGTTTTCCTACCTTGCTCAGGAGGGTTTTGCATTCTTACTGAAATAAGAATGTACTAAAATTCAGAATTTGTAGGCATGCAAATAGATCTTTTAATTGTTGTGCAATTGCACGGGGAGTAAACACATCAGTGCCTGCAATTAAAGACTCAGTAAGTAGTTGAAAATGTTATGAATTTTCAGCTGCATTCCCAAATGCACAGGTATGCCTATTATAGCATATTCTTATGACTCCAGAGTGTTCAGGGGGAACCTGACTTTGGCATGCATGGGTAGGTTGAATATTTCAGTCCTGCAGACAACAGCAAATATGCATATTTAATGTTGAGTACAAATTAGCCATGCAGGATATCAAATGAGTGCCTGAGGGGAGGTGCAGTGTGTTGAAATTAGAGTCCAAATGAAATCTGTTTAGTATTAAACCTCTCAAATCCTGAGCTAGCTTCTCTACTGGTGTCAATCAGCCCAGGTCCATTAGCCTCAGTGGAGCTGTGCCTCCACGTCTGCTGGGGAAGAGACCTATCCTGAATATTTTGAGTCAACACAGCATAGTTTTGTTGTTAGATGAAAAAATGCTTTTGTGCAATTTCTGGAATGTAAATTGACTCAGTTTCTAAATGAGGGCTTGACCATGGCCTGTAAACTATTCTGCTGGAGAGAGAGTCCAGGTCTGATAGAAGAGGGGAGGATCTCTATGGGGGTCAAGGAGGATTTAGTTAGATGTTGACCATCTACCCTACCAATGGCTGTGGGATCTGTGCCTCCTTACCAAGGAGGAGACTTGCACTTAGAACATCCCAGAAGCTTTCCTGTCTTTTAGTGGCTGCAAATTCCAGCTTTGCTCAGGCTGGCATTTGCAAAATAGCTTAGATGACTTAGAAGCTGGACACACCTTCCTTGTCAGTAGGACTCAGGGTCCTAAATAGATAAAATTTTTAATCATTGCTTCTTGAAGCTATGAGTCCTGAAGATATTTTGAAAAATCTCCTTCTCTGCTATGAAAAAATGTCATGGTTTAATTAGCTGACTCTAATAAAAGAAAGTCAACCTGACCATTATTTCTGTCTGCCAGTTTTAATTACTGTGGAGAAGAGGAACAAAGACTTCAACTCATTTGTTCTGTTTGAGTTTGATTTCTCAAAATAGAGACTATCAAGGTTCCTGGGAGGGGGAAGAAGTAGTCCTCTTTGGCAGAATAAAGGACAGTTCAGCATCCTCTGCTTATTAGAAACAGGTTTTGATTTTTCTTAAATTATTTCTGAGAACATGTAACCTTAGCTGGCTTCTGAGAAGGTAGGAAAGTAAAACATAACCAGCCCTTTGTAGGTGCCTAACACATGAAAACCAGAAGCAGGATCTGATGTATGCAATACACATTGCTTCAGTGACAAAGCTCTGGTGACCAGAAGGGCATGCAGCCTCTGGAGAGCAGCCCCAGGCTGAGGCTGCTGGGGTTGGAGGGATCTTATGGTACCATAAAGAAAAGAAATAAGTTTGAAAATGATTACTACAAAACCTGTGCTCCAAAAACCTTGGTGATATAAAAGCCAAAATAGTGAAGACATCCTTCTGAGGACAAGAAAATGGATTTCAGTGTTCTATTGGAGAACATAACCTACTTAGGGAATAGTAATATTCCACAGCCATTTTATTCTCCACTCTAATTCTTCAGCTGTATTATTTTCTGTCTTGTTAGAGCTGGATGCTCTGATACAGGATGCTTTGAACCCTCACTCCAATGGGAATATTTTTATTGTGAATTACTGGCTCTTATTTTTTTCCCTCTCATTGCTTGGAGGAATTTGCAGGTGAAGTATCTTGCTTGGTGTGAGGTTCACTGCAAACAGTTCTTGTATCACAGCTGGGATTTGGGAGGTGGATTCCTTTTCCTGAGCAATATAGAACTCTTGCTTGGCTCCTTGGAGGGATATTGGAGGCTCTGGAGACACAGAAAGGCAACCGTAGGTATAAAGAAAGGTAAAGGGAAGGAGAGGCAGCTGCAAATGCAGTTATTGAATGCCACAAGAGCATTCTGGGAATAGTGTAGTTTGAATGTAACAATAAGGCTGATAAAGACTTAGAAGTTGGTTATTTTAGGATCTTGAAACCTGGAATGCCTTAGGCAACTTTCCTTTAATTTGCTCTGGTGTGTGTGTAGATACACAGATCTCCACAGTGCAGTAATAAAACCAGACTAACCTACCTTTCAATGTGTCAGTTAATCTAGCTCCTGGATGTCAGGGGAATACAGAATAAAATATTCTTTTGGCTTCCAGAACACAGACAGCACAGTTTTGTGCTGTCAGTAAAAACCTCATACAAATGACAGCCCCCTTAAGGCTGTTAGTCAGGGCTAAAAGGAACACCAGAAAAAAAAAAATATATTTTTTGCCTAGATAGTAATTACAGCATTTGATCCCTTTTCAGCTGGTTCCAGTTCTGAGGGGGGTGGAGGTTTCTTGGTAAATCCTTGGCTCTTGGTGCTTGGTGGAAGTAGGTTTGGAATATATTGTTTAACTTCTTGTTTTAGAAAACAAAGCTTTATTTTGATGTGGATTCAGTAAGCCTAAAACACTCTCCTGAGTTAACAACCCAGAGACTAACACATCTACAGCTTGCAAAGGCTCATAAACTCTTTAGCTAATTTAGTAGGAGGCTCTATCCTCCAACCTTATTAACAATAAAATATTTTAAATAAACTCTAAGAAAATGATTGCAGGGTTTTTCCTGCTAATCTTTATGGCTGTTTTCATGCTGCAGCTATTAAAGTGATTGCATTTTAATGTTAATATATACGTATGCACATAGCAGTCAGATGTTTCCTTGTAGAAGCACAATTTATACATAACTTTCAGGTCACAATAACTAAGGCAATGTTTGACAGCTGTTAATCTATGGTGATATTTGTGAAAGTGAGCATTTTCCAGCAACAAAATCCAGCTAAATTGCAAAAGTTACAATATATAAGGTGAAAATATTCATTGTTACCACAAACAGTAGTGTTGCTCCAGTGGCAGTGTTACCCATGGATAAGTATCTCTTGTTTCTAGTAGCTGCTGGCTGGCAGTTTGATGGCAGCACTTCCTTGGAAAGTGATACCTTTAAATCAACTAAGAAAGATGGCAACCACCTCCTGGAGGTGCTTTTTTTTCTCTAGGTAATTAGCTCAGAGAGAATCTTGTTAGCAAGGCCTGTTGTGGTGGGGCAAGAGATGATGGCTTTAAACTAAAAGAGAGAGATTTAAACTGGGTAGAAGGAGATTTCAGTAGGTCAGGTAACAAAAAAATGTCAATATTGACTTACAGAGAGAGAAAGGACATACTTCTGGAGCTGCAGTCTGAAAAGGCACGAGAAATGTTGTTCTTGGTGTATGGAGAATACTGGTAGTGTGTCATTAAGTGTAGTGTTGAAAGACTGAAGAAAAAATATCTTCTCTTGACAATGGAGAAGTGAAAACAAAAGGGAAGATCAGTAGTAGTACAAAGCAGGCAGAGAAATTTGAGAGCAGAAAGAGTTCTAGGGACCCGTTTTATCTGGAGATGTTCTAGAACCAGCATTGATAATGGGCTGGCATGGGTAAAAACCCCAAACCCATCTCTCTGGAGCTCAGTCTGGTGTGAAGAGTTAAATGAACCCCTCCTATGCAATGCTGTCAGCCTTTATGGAACAGGTTTTCTACAGAGGAGTAAAAGAGAGTATTGAAAATTGACCTTGCTAGTCTCTGCCTATGCAAAGATTTATTCATTCATCTAACCTGCAGAATCAGAAGATTGCTTGATTCAGTAGTTGCTAAAAAAGAGTGTTTAATATTGATACGAGGTGATTGTAAGGAAATATTAGGGAAGTGTTTCCATTTTGGCATACCTCTTTTCCTGTAGGCCAGTGTCTTTAGTACTCCCTTTTCAGCTTTTGCTTTTCTCTCAATATTCTGGAAATGAGAGGTCTAGAAGAAATATTTTTTTTAATAAGCAGTGTATCTTGTTAAATGACAGTGACAGCATTGACAATATTAAGTCTGAAAAAGGAAAGGAGTAGCTGAAGCACAGTAAATCATTGTTTTTATAATAAGCATGATTTTCTCTAATGTGTAAACAAACATTCAGTAAATCCCTCTCCTGCCTTAATATACCTGTGTGACAAATAGTTGTAAGGACTTCCCACACCCTAGTTACACATCAATTGACAGCTGGTTGCTGTTGTCATAAATCTATTAAATGCATTTCCTGTGCAATACCTTTCTTACCCTTTCCACCTGATTTCTCAACTTTACAAAGTTGGTAGTTATGTGAATTGTGCTTAAGTACTGAAAAAGGCTCTTGATTAAAGACAGCGAGGAAAGTGGTTGAGAAGTTTTAGGCTAGTCTTTATAAATTGCATATAATTAAAATTTGCATATTGATGCCTGTTACTAGGTTTGCATGCACACATGAATAACAGCTAGAAGCTTAATCTAATTGCTATGTGAACAAATACTGTTTTCATTTACATTGTGAATACAGAAAGGTTTATTAAAAAATACAATTCAGCCCTGATACAAAGGATGTTCAATCTAAAGGTCTTGTAAAATGTGCAGCTGTGATTTGGTTTCAAAAGAAATATCAATTAATCTTATGTCTTGCAATATATGTGGTATCCTAGAAGAAGGCTTCTGTTTTCCATGGAATGATCTGGCATGTTTAGCTGAGTGCTGGTTTAGTATATGTGTCAATAACATTACAGTGATGTGACCCAAAGATTGCTTTATGTGAGGTATGCAGCCCAAGAAAGCTGAGTCTCCAAGAAAATGTTTTTTATGTAAGCTGCCATGTAAAATTAAGCTGGGGGGAAAAAAAATCAACATGATGGAATTGCTAAAATAAAGACAATAATCTAACATATATTAAGAGATAAAAATGCCTTTACTATGTCATTTGCTCTAAATTTTCTAGTAATCATCATACAATTGTGATTTAATTGCTGTATAATTATGTTCCCATATATGGTTTCAATCCAGATTTCCTTTTTACATTTGACACATTAGTTTTTTTATCAAGTGTTAAAACTGATTCAGAGTGAAGTCTATAAGAAACTATTACAAGATGATTACATTATAATTATAGGGATATTATTTTATATAATCAAATTATGGTTTCTATGCTCTCAGAAAGAGGAAGATGTGTACTTATGAGAAGTTTTATATGCAGTTAATAGATCTGTGATTTTCTCTTTTAAAAAGGTGACAGAGTAGATGTTTTTCACAGGGGAAAGTGGAGAAAAAAGTCTTAAGTAGAGCAGACAAGTTCCACTAAAAATCTCTTTTTTTAAGAAGAAAGTATTTCTTGTCAAGTACAAAGGCATATAGGACTTCTAGCCCTGTTACTTTGGTCAGCAAAGTTCTCCTGGAATTACTTCAAAGCTCTTGAGGTTGACTCTAATTTAATGAAATTGAGTTTGTATCTGAACATAATGACTCAGAAAGATGGTTTTTTTCTGATCCTTATGGAAACATATCAGGAACATTATTAACATATACATT
>VWZX01008937.1:0-30058 GCA_013399015.1 Galbula dea
GCAGGCAGGAAAGGGAGAGAAACCGCCACGTCCTGGGCGCGCATCGCCCCCCGCGTCCGCACCAGTCAGCACCCCCCCGACCGGCGCTGCCTCCCCTCCCCTCCGCGCAGGGTCCTTAGGTGTTCTCTTCAGTGCCTGACGCAGGGCGATCCAGTAAAGGGACCGGCCCCTCGGCTACATCGAACACGGTGTAAATGGGACGGAATACTCCAAAAAATAAAATCACTGAACAGAAATAGTTCTGTTCTAGCTCAAACTAAGACACCCTTTATTTGAAAGAGTAGTCGGAGTGTAAGGAGTTCTGCCTGGGGGTGGATGAGGAATTGAATGAGGTTTATGGATGAGGATTAAAGACAGAACAGGTAAAGGTGACATTATAGTGGGAGTCTCCTATAGACTGCCAGACCAGCAGAACAAGCAGATAGGGTAGACAGATACGAACAGCCTCACATTTGCAAGCCCTGGTCCTCATGGAGAACTCCAACTACCCAGATGTTTGTTGGAGGAACAACATAACAAGGCATTAGCAATCCAGGAGGTTCATGGAATGTGCTGATGATAACTTCCCTCTCCAAGCAACAGAGGAGCCAGTGAGGAGAGGTGCTATGCTGGACCTTGCTCTTACCAACAAGGAGGGGCTGGTGGAGAATGTGAAGCTCAAAGGCAGCCTTGACAGCAGTGCCCATGAGATGGTGGAGGTCAGGATCCTGAGGGACAGAAGGAGTGTAAAAATCAGGCTCCCAGCCCTGGACTTCAGAAGATTGAACTCTGGCCTCTTCAAAATCTGCTTAGGAGAGTCCTGTGTCTTCCCTGGAGGGAAGAGGGGTTAACATTAGAGGGTCATCTCCTCCAAGCTCAAGTGTTGTTCATCTCAGCAAACAAGAAGTCAGGCAAAAATGCCAGGGCGCCTGCGCAGACAAGCTCCTCATCAAACTCAAAGAGAAAATGAAGCATACAAAGGCTGGAAGCAAGGATGGGTAATCTGGGAGGGGTACAAAAACATCATTCAAACACATAGGGATGAAGTTAGGAAAGCTAAAGCTCCCCTGCAATTAGATCTAGCCAGGGACATGAAAGACAACAGTAATGGCTTTTGTAAGTGCATAGGTGACAAATGGAAGACTAGGGAAAATGCAGGCCCATTGCTGAATGAGATGGGTGACCTGGTGACACGGGACATGGAAGAGACTGAGTTCCTGAGTACCTTCTTTGCCTCAGTCTTTACTAGCAAGACTAACCTTCAGGAATTCCAGGTCCCAGAGAACAGGGGTAAAAGACTAAAGTGAGGAACATGTACCATTGTTGGAAGAAGATCAGATCAGGGGATACTTGAGCAAACTGGATGTACGTAAGTACATGGGCTCTGATGGGATGCACCCAGGAGTGCTAAGGGAGCTGCCAGATATCATCGTGAAGCCATTCTCAATAATCTTTGTCCAATCATGACTAGAACAGGTGCCCGAGAACTGGAGGAAAGCAAATGTCACCTCCATCTTCAAGAAGGGCAAGACAGAGGATGCAGGGAACTACAGCCCAGACAGCCTCACCCTGGTCCCTGGGAAGGAGCAGCTAATCCTGGAGATCCTTTCTAGGAACTTCAGTGACAAGAACATCATCAGGCATCATCAGTATAGCATTATTTAGGTGAAGTCACGCTTGACCAACTTCATAAAGTCCTGTGATAACACAATTGGCCTGGTACATCAAAGGGGAGCAAGGAACATTGTCTTTCTAGACCTCAGTAAGACCCTTAACCCCTTTTGCCCTAAGATCCTCCCAGACAAGCTGTGTCTGTGTTGGAGAAGCTGGGTGAGCTGCATTAAACACATGCAGACTGAAAAGGTACCGCGACGGAGGGACAGTGCCCAGCCACCAGCTGAGGCGACTACCTGGCTGAGGCCGCCGGACCCCCGCCCCCACCTCTCGTAAGGAAGATTTCCCCGCCTTCCACCATGACCTCCAAGGCCGTTACTCTCCTCCTACCCCAGACACGGCGAGTGGCTTTCCCTGCTTTGAGCAGACAGCACAACCTAAGGCGGAAGAGGGGAGGAAGGAAGTTATTGAAGGAAGGAAGTCCCGCAACACCGTCACAGGAAGCGGTGGGTGGGCTGCGCTGTGGCGTTGTGGCTGTAGCGCTGGCAACCACCATGAAGAAAAAAATAAGGTGAGAAACCCGAAGTAAGCGGCAACTACAAATCCCAGCAAGCCGTGCTGCGTTCCCTCCCCGCTGCCCGCGGCTTGAAGAGGAAAGGGAACTACGCTGTGTCAGGTATTGGTGTGCCCTTGAGTGCTGCTGGCGGTGGCGGGGTGAGCGGGGCTGAGGCTTATGGCAGGCCAGGGCGGTTTGAGGGGCGCGGGGCCGTCGCTTAGCAACCCAGCCCTGGCGGGGCGGCCGGGCGAGGGGCGGGAGCCAGACGAGGCCGCCGCCGGCTCTTCCTAGCCCTACCCGCTGCCCCTTCCCCGACTGCCGCCTGCCCTGCTGCCCTCCTCAAGCTGCAGCAGCAGGGCGGTGTGTGGCGGGGCAGGGGCAGAAACGTGAGTCAACAAAGCTTTCCACCGAGCTCTTGCTGCCGGGGCCGTCAGCCGGGCCGCGGTTCCGCACCGCTTACGGAGGTCTTCCGGTAAGGCAGGATGGCGCTTGTTTTGAAGCGAGAAGCTCGATCTTCTGGCTCTGCTGTGCTGCTAAAGTGGCCAAAGGCACCAGAAATACCTCGAGTTGCTAATTAAGGCTGAACTCATCCCGCGCCTGTTCCTGAACCGTCTTCTGTTGGTGCTGTAGCGGTAGTACAGCGCTGTCGGGCGAGATCTCTGCTCGCTTTAGGCTCAGGATGTTACTGAGCTCTAGTGGTGCGCTGTAGCTAGGGCTGCTGGAGGTGTATAGCTGTTGGGATGTTTCGTAGATTAGGACGCATTTTGCGTGTTTGGAAAAAGATGGTGTCGTGATTCGAGTCAAAATTACCATTTTTTCTGGAACTACTGGTATTTGTCAGTGAATGATAGAGGGAGGCTTGTTGAGTGCAGATAGGCTGCAAAGCTAAAGCAGACAGAAAGCAGAAAATGCTCTATAGGTAAGTAAAACGTAAAAAATAAAACGTTGAAGCATGTTTTGGTATGTTTATCTCTAGATGATGGAGTCTCATAACTCTGTCAGTGCTGACGAGAGTAAATCAAGTGAAAGTGAAGATGAGATTGAGTTCGTTGGAGTAAGTAGATCTTATGCTGGAAACACAGTGCTTATTGTAGTAAATTTGCTCTTGGTAGCCCAATAAAATAGGAGGAGGATCTCTGTGTACTGTGATGATGATCTTGATTGTATTTTGATGGAAAGCATTACCTTTGGATTTAAAGATAATTTAATTTGTGAATCTTCATGACAGATAAACTTATCTCAAAGGTTTACATGCCCTTTCTTTAGAAGGGTATAAGATGATGTCAGTTCGTCCTATAGAAAGAATACAGACTTGAGTGTTGTGGTTTAACTCCAGCCAGTAACTATGCACCATGAAGCTGCTGACTCCTCCTCCTTTCCAGTGGGATGGGAAGGAGAATCAAAGAAAGGTAAAACTGTAGTGGTGAAAAGGATTTATAACAGAGACAGACAAGTGATGCACAATGCAATTGCTCACCACCTGCTGACCCAAGGAGCGATTCACCCTTCCTGGCCAACTCCCCCAAATTTATATTTGAAGGAGGGGAAATTTAGGCTGGAGATTAGAAGGGGGTTCTTTACCCAGAGGGTGGTGAGGCACTGGAACAGGTTGCCCAGAGAGGCTGTGGAGGCCCCATCCCTGGCAGTGTTTAAGGCCGGGCTGGATGTGGCCCTGGGCAACCTGGTCTAGTGCATGTGGCATCCCTGCCCATGGCAGGGAGGTTGGAACTAGATGATCTTTAAGGTCCCTTGCAACCTGATTCTAGTTGTTGATAGCAGGGGATCCTTCGTACTTGCTGCATGGAGTCCTGACCAGGCTTCTTGGGAACACATCTTTGCAAGCAAATGCTGGACAGATTGTGTAGATGTGTGTGTGTCTGGGTGCTTTTGAGTATGTGGTGTGAATGGGTGAAATGTCTTTTAAAATAAAATTACCTCCCCCTCATTGTGATTCCAATACAGAGAAGACACTTATACCTTGTTTAAAGAATACCTGCTCAGAAGGGAGTAGCTTTCAGGGCTTAAATGTGATTAGCCTGTTTCCCACTGTCTTAATATGTGAAATGCTTGAGGAGTTTTAATCTGGCTGAGATGGAGGTTTTTTCCCCATAGCAGCCTTCATAGTGCTGTGCTTTGTAATGGTAGCTAGAAAGGTGTTGATAACACAGTGTTTTGGCTACTGCACAGCAATGGGTGCACAGCATCAAGGCTGCCTTTCCAAATTCCCCCCTCACCAGCAGGCTGAGGATGGGCAAGATCTTAGGAAGGAACATAGCCAGGACAGCTGACCCAACCTGACCAGAGGGATATTCCATACTATATAACATCTACTCAGGAATAGAAGCTAAGTGAAAGTGGGGGGAACATTCATTATTATGGTGTTTGTCTTCTGGAGCAACTGCAGTGTGTCATAGGAAGTAACTGGACATTGCCAGCTGGTGGGAAGTAGAGAATAAATAATGTTTGCTTCCATGTGCAGCCTTTGCCTTTTCTTTATTGAACTGCATTTATATTGACCCTGCTGAGGTGAGGAGTGACAGAGCTGCTTGGTGAGGTCTTGGAATCCAGCTAGGGTCAAGTCTCCACACTTTTGGAGTTGGAATTTATCTTTTAAAAACAAAGAAACCAAACCAACCATTGAAAACCAATGAAAACCCACTTAATATTGCTTACTGAAATCTAACACTGTTCCTCTTTCAGTAACAGCCTGCTACCCTATTGCCATTGAATTAGCAGTGCAAGTTGAGTATCTTTACAAATCTCTGAGGAAGGCAGCATAATGCATTTGTGTGTGTGTGTGTTTTTAACACTTTTTTCAGGAAGGACCTTTAAGACCTGTACTTGAATGCATTGATCTTGTCAGTAGTGAGGATGAAGAACCTCACAGCAGTTCCTATGTTCATGTGAGTATGTTGTAATGTATTTTGGGACTTCTTGGCTGAATAAAATAATCAGCTTCCTGTATTTTTTCCCATCAGTTACTCTTCACAAAACACTTGTTAGTGGTATTTTTAACAAGAAATAAATAAACCAACATTCAAGTCTTTTGGTTTTTACCTACTGTTGAGTGGAGACAAGAATACCAAAACTTTGTGGGATTTTTTCAGAGCCATTTGTTTTCCTTCTTGAAATGGCCTTGGAACTTTTTATTTGGCTTTCAGTGGTTTTAGCAAGTGCATTGACCAAGCAACCACAGAAATCAGTGTGTCCAGTCTCTAGCCTACAGATATACATGGCCTACTCCCAGGTCTTTTTCTTCTAAAATAACATAGGTTATACAGTTTACAGGTTGGAAAACCTTACTCAGCCTCATTCTTCATAATCCTTCCTGAGAATGTACATCTGAAGCAGGCTGGTCAATTCATACATCTCCCAAGCTTATTGTGCCTGTTCTGCAGGGCTTTTGAGAGTGACAGTAACTGAGAATTCTCTGCTGGAGTTGGTTTTGGCATCAGTCATCATCTGTTGACTTTTGTTTTGCAGTGTTGCGGTAGAGGATGTGTGTAGTAAACCTGGTTCTTAAGGAAAGGGGAAATCTTCTGTACATGCACAGGTTCACTGCACAGTGATGAGCACTGATCAGATAGCAGGAGCAAACTACAGTGCATGGCCTGTCCCTTATGCTAGAAGGAGCTAATGGTCTGCCTTTCTAAAGAGGCTAAGTGATGTTGTCTTAGAGCAAGAATGATACCAGTTCTCAGTTTTTCAGATGGGCTGCATGTTGGCTTTGAAATCTTTAGGAATTTTGTTTACCTACTTAGAAGGATTTATTTTTAATTTGTTGGAGACATCTAGGACACTCAGCTCAATCAACTATGTTTCTTTGAGTGCTTTGCTCAGGCTAATGTTGATGGTTGAGTTGCCTTGAATATTGTGAGGGGGTGGAGGTTGTTTTGTTGGGTTTTTTTGACAGAAGTTACAGATGCTGGTAAACAAGAAGAGAAAACTGACAAGGTAGATCATGGAATTAGGATCAGACTATCTGTATGGAATTATGTCCTGATGCTTTGGCATCACTCTTTACCATATTGGTGCCTGTTACTTAACCATTACCAAATAAAAGTTTAACTTTTCAATTGTAGAGAAAAGCTAAGTGTAAAGATCACATTGATTATCAGAAGGAACGAGTTGCATCAACCTTGGATCGTCTGGCACGCCACGTGGAGGTAGAAAAACGTCAAAAAGAAGAAAAAAACAAAGCCTTTAAGGTACTGGACATACTTTGTTTCAGCAGAATTGCCTACTTCAGACCTTGTAGTCACAAGTATGTTTTCACTACTAAGTAAATGAAAAGATTAGTGAGCCAGACCTGGAACTAGCAACTTGCTAATTTGCTAATCCTAACGCAGCTCCTGAGGCAGGGGGGAAAAAAAACCTAACCTCATGCAGTCCAATGAATAAACTTGTTCTCTTGTTTGTGTATATAGCAGAGGGGGACACTAGCATTAATTATTCTGGTTAAATAATTGAAAAACAATCACAAACCACCATGCAACAACCCTAGTTATCTCCCTGCTTTTGTCTGAGATACTTGGGAAACTGCCACATTAAATCAGGGAGTATTTTATAATGGGATAAAATTTTCTAGGTGTAAGGCATAGTTTTAAAGTTGAATCCTATTAGTTGTATTGTGCAGCCATTTGAAAAGCATGGATTTGTAATTTTTATTGCAAACTTGAGAGATGAGGTCAATAGGCTTAAGGGTAGGGCTGCTGTCAGTGGGAGCTGGACAGCTTGAAGGAATGAGCTTAAAGAACCTCATGAAATTCAGCAGGGACAGATCAAATATTTGTGGAACATCCTGACTTTCCAGCCTTATTTTCTGAACACTGTTAATGACTTTCAAAGTCACATAATTGTACTGTAGTTACAGCCTGTTATACTCAACAATAAGAGTATGCAACTGTAATACAACAGAGTAAAAGACTGTTAGATAGAGTCCCAGGGAGCCTTGAAGTCCAGAGGCCTCCAACCCTCTCCTGCCTCCTTCAGTTAGAATCGGGCAATCTGTTAATGTCTCCACATACAGTTCTTCAACTGTAAAGTGGAGTCAGAGATATTTGTATAGCTTTTAAAGTAGTCTGAGAGTGAAGGCTAAAAACCCCCTTTGCTAATGATGAACATTTTCCTGCTGGCTGGTTTCTCACCACCATCATCAGGAAATGCAGTCTGTGGCAACTATGATGGTGGTGGCAGAGACCGTGGCCAAGCAGCTCTGACCGCTCCTGGGGACTCTGCAGGCGATGCTAAGAGGCAGGAGGATGGGAAAGATCAAGAGATCCAGGTGTAGCTTGGACATTAGGAGACATTTCTTCATTTAAAGAGTGCTGAAGTATTGGAATAGGCTGCCCAGGGAGGTGGTGGAGTCACCATCCCTGGAGGTTTTTAAGCAGAGGATAGATGTGTTTCTTCAGGGGATGATTTAGGGGTAAGAGTAGTGTAGGGCTATTGGTTGGACTAGATGATCTTGAGGCTCCTTTCCAACCCTAATGATTCTGTGATTCTAACATTACTCTTCAAAGAGAAACTGCCATATTTCTTTCTTTCTTTGCCTCAACAGCAGAACAAATTGACTCATTTCAATAAATATTATATTGTGATTTTTTTTCCCTTTTAAATTCATTATTATTTGTTTCTTTTTCTAATCTTAAGAATCTTTCTTCTTATGTACGTGCTTCAGAAGCTTCAGTAGGTGCAGTAAAAGTAAATTAATTGACCTAAGCTGTAGCTTTTATTTAGGGTACAAAAATTAGTACTATAGCGACCTTTCAGTACCTGAAAGGGGATTATAGGGCAGAAGGAGAGAGACTTTTCTCCTGGTCTGATTGCAACAGGACATGGGGGAATGGCTACAAGCTGAAGGAGGGGAAATTTAGGCTGGAGATTAGAAGGGGGTTCTTTACCCAAAGGGTAGTGAGGCACTGGAACAGGTTGCCCAGAGAGGTTGTGGAGGCCCCATCCCTGGCAGTGTTTAAGGCTGGGCTGGATGTGGCCCTGGGCAACCTGGTCTAGTGCATGTGGCATCCCTGCCCATGGCAGTGGGGTTGGAACTAGATGATCTTTAAGGTCCCTTGCAACCTCAGCCATTCTATGATTCTATGATTTTTTCATTGCTGTTATGTTCCAGCTTTATTGTGTTACACAGAAGTCAGTCAGGTTGGAAATGTTTTTTTTTCTCTTAGTTTTTTGTAGGTTTTTTTTTCTTAAGTTTTTAGTGTGTATATTTTGGTGTAGATACTTAACCTTGAATTGTTTGTCTTTTTAAATTTGATCACCACCTTACCTGATACATTTTCCCCTTCAGGAGAAGGTTGATTCCCAATATGTTCATGGGTTGCAAGAACTAGAATTTATTCGGGGACGTAGTGACACAGAAGCTGCAAGATTATGTGTGGACCAGTGGTTAAAAATGCCAGGTAAGGATAGAAAGCTAAGGTTCAGTGATGTTTTCTAAGTCCTGCATTGCAGAACAGAACATCTGACAATTGCATTCAGCAATACTGACATGGTTCTCTTATGCCTAGGTAAATATTACAATGTTAACTTTGCTAGAATGTGACACTGGAAAGTTCTTATACACTCATTTCCACAAAAGCTATTCTTCTGAAGTTTTGCTGCTTAGAAAACTTAATATGCAGATTCTAAAACCCACTAAGGCAATGTTAACTACTGTTATAAGCCAAGCTGCTAGAAGGAAAAATATTACTCTTGAACTGTTGCTTATGAAAATGTCTACATTTAACTTCAGGAAGTTGGTTGAATCAACTTAAAATACTGCCTGGGGGAACAGTGTTGAAGTGTTTGAAAAGTAATCCTACCAGGGACTGAAGAGAGAAATTCTTCAATTGAAAGAGCAGACTTTGTCTGCATTTTGGGCATAACAACCCCCAGCAGTGCTACAGGCTCGGGGAGGAGTGGCTGGAGAGCTCCCCAACAGAGAAGGACCTGGGGGTGCTGATTGACAGCCAGCTGAACATGAGCCAGCAGTGTGCCCAGGTGGCTAAGAAGGCCAATGNTCAAGCTGAGCCAGGGTAGGTTTAGATTAGATGTTAGGAAGAATCTCTTTCCTGAAAGAGTAGTGAGATATTGGAATAGGCTGCCAAGGGAGGTGGTGGAGTCCCCATCCCTGGAGGTTTTTAAGAAGAGGATAGATGTGTTTCTTCAGGGGATGATTTAGGGGTAAGAGTAGTGTAGGGCTATCGGTTGGACTAGATGATCTTGAGGCTCCTTTCCAATGATAATGATTCTGTGATTCTGACTTACTGTATTAGAACTGAGTTACAGTGCATTGTTAGCTTGCTTTTAAGAATCAGTATAACTTGATTTTTTTGGAATGCTTTAGGCCTTTTGTGGTATTTTGTTTTTTCTTACAAGTCTAATTCAGATTCTTACTATGTGCTTTGTTTTATAACACAGGCCTCAAACCAGGTGCTGTTAACAGTGGAAAAAGGGGTCGTTGTAAGTGGGCAAGTCAGACACAAGTCAACAGCAGCCCCATAACTTGTCCTGTGATGAGTTGCAACAGAAAGTTTGATAACAGGCATCTTCTCCTAGGTCACCTTCAAAGGTAAGGACATAGTGCAAGAAATAATGAAAGAATATGCTCAACATTAGGACATTAGCATCAAGTCTACTTTAAACTGGCTATAGTGACAAAATTCCATTTTGAGAGCAGCTTAATATGTTACAGATTTTACATAGATGATGTGATGAACTTCTTGGTTAGTTGGGTTTTTTTGTTTATGGATTTGGGTTGGGGTGGGGTTTTGTTGTTGTTAGTTTTGTTTATTATTTTGCCTTAAGAATTGATTTCTTCCTTGTTGAGTATTTTTTTAATATTTGTATTTTTTTGAGAAGCAAGATTTCTGTTCTCTAGTTCTCTTGTTCCTTCATCTAAACTTGAAAAGAGCAGAAGGCTAAGGTATACAACTTGATGGTAAGGATGAAAAAAAAGCCCATAATAAAGGGAAGGAGGAGCAAGAGCTATAGGGCAGACATCTCTTCATTGCTGAACAGTGCTAGCCAGCACTCACTGTGTCTGGGGTCAATTCCAGCATATACTGCCTTTTAACAGGTGGATGTGTCATGGGGAAGATGGTAAGGAGAGAAGCTGAGGGAGTGTGGTGTGGGTTAAACCTGGTAGGCAGCTCAGCCCCACACAGCTGCTCACTCACTCACCCCATTGGGATGGGGAAGAGAATTGGAAGGATAAAAGTGAGAAAACTCTGGGCTGAAATAGAAGCAGTTTAATAGTAAAGTAAAAGCTGTGCATGCAAGCAAAGTGAAATAAGGAATTCCCATTGGCAGGCAGGGCTTTATCACACATAACAGTTACTTGGGAAAACAAATGCCATCACTCTGAACATTCCCTCCTCCTGCACCTAGCTTTTATGTTATGGAATATTCCTTTGGTCAGTTGAGGTCAGCTGTCCTAGCTGTGTCCCTTCCCAGTCTTTTGCTTACCCCCCAGCCTTCTCCCTGGCAGGGCAGTCTGAAAAACACAGGGGTTTGATGCAGTGCAGGCACTGCTCAGCAATAGCTAAAACATTGGTGTTATCAACACTGATGGTCATAAGTCCAAACCACAGCATTGTACAAGCTTCTCTGAAGAAAATGAACTCCATCCTAGCCAGAACTAGTGCAGGCAGGTAACAATAATTATCTTTTTCTAAATCCCTCTATAGGAAATCAAGGCTTTGTTAGTTCTCTTGCTCTTAAAAATAGTAGGATTCATCTGCAGAGTGGTCATTACAACAGGTAAGCTGCAGGGAGAATCACCTGTGTGCAGAATACTTCAACTGACACAGTCAGTGATAGGGAAAGTGAAGAATTTCTACAGTTTAGGTTGTTTTGATAGGATTTTGTCCAACAGCTTCAAAAGACAGGGTTTTTTCCCATTAAAAACCCATGTTGACTATTTAGAGGAGACTAGTTGAATTGTTTCTTCTCTTTGTCTCTTCAAATCTCTTCCAGATTTGATCATTCTCCTTGTGACCCAACAGTCACATTACATGGGCCCCCAAATAATGCTGTTGCCTGTGTGATATGCTGCAAGTGTTTTTCAACCTCTCAGCAGTACAGTGATCATCTTTTATCTAAGGTAAGATCACAAGGATAAGTAACTGACCTGACTGAATGTACTCAAGGTTTTCAAGATGCATAATTATGTACTGATTATTTTTTTTTCCTTTTAACCTCTTTTCTCTCCCTTCTTTTAGTCTTCAAGGTGGTATTTCTTATTCTGCTGTTCCAAATACCTGTTGGGTCCTGGCAGTACTCCCATTACCTCTCACTGTTAGGTTGTACTTTTGAGAGGATTGAAATTCTGTCTTGAAACTCTTGTCCCTCAATTGGTGCTGTTGACATATATTCCCTTTTTTGCATGTCCAAAACTAGGAAAGATAAAGGCAAGCAGCTGGGGTGAAATAAGTGATGGTAAAGAGAAGGAGCAGAGAGGATATGGGGGGGAAAGAGGCAGCAGAGTGAGAAAATAAGCTTGGGTGATTTAGATGCAACTGTTTCCCCTCTGTTTTCAGTCTCTCTGGTAGATGTATTTGCTATTACTCCCTCATTAACTTATAGCAGGGAAAAGGATAATGCAGCATTTTGTGTTTTGATTTGAATATAAGGTGATAATATTTGCTGCCTTGTTGTTCCTTCCCACATCCATAACTTACCACTGTAAGAGCTCAGTTCAATGGCATGCTCAGGTGTTATCTTGTTTTTATTCAAGCAGTCTGGTATTGAACTGGGTAATGGATAGCACTTTTCAAAGCTTAGTGGTGTCATAACAAATATTATCATATTATGTGTGTAAGCTTTAGATACTCCAAAATTTGGACTACTTTAGTTAGTACTCCTGGTGCACAGTCATACCTGACAAGCTTGAAAGATTGCATGGTAGTTTGTCCCTGCTCTTTTTCCTCTGATTCCAAAATTGTGTGCCTGTGGTGTGTCCAGGGGCATTAGTTTGGGGAAAGGGAGCACCTCTTGCAGCAGGCAGGAAGATGGGACTACTGTGGTGTGGGATGATGGGGAGAGAACCCTGAACAAAGCTGTGGAAGAAAGCATAAGAGTATTGTGAAGAGTCTTTGAGTGGCTTAAGAAAGGAGTAAGCAAAAATGTCAGAATGTCAGAAACAAAATTTGCAGTTTGTGAAAAAGATTTTAGCCCTGAAGGAAAAGTTGCTGCTGTAGTCAGGATGAGTAGCTGAGTTTAACAATGGCAGTTTGGCCAGGCTCTTGTGTCTCAAGAACTGAAGTGCACAGGGCTATGCTGTAGATAAATATGGATGTGGTAGCTGAAAACCTAGAAGTGAAAATATTAGCACAGAAGGGAGAGAGGAATGGAAGAACATGAGGAGAACTGGGACTGGTTTTGTGGCAGTATTTTTCCTAACTAGCTCATCTTTTGCAGCTAAATGACAATGATGGACATAAAAAGGATCTCCCTCCACAGCATATTCCCTGTTTTGCATGTCCAAACTGCTTCCTCCTCTTCACCAAAAGAGATGAATGCTTGCAGCATATGTCAGAAAAGAACCACTTCCTCCAGGTTTCTAAATTGAGTGGTATGTTGCTTCTAAGTATACTGCTTTTAATTCTTTCTAATGATTGATACTTGTGATATGAAGTGACTTACATTTTTCTGCTGTGTAAAAAAGCTTAAGGTTTAAAGTTTGTTTTTAATGAATTCTTATGTTTTCTTTTAAGATCTTAAATGTGATACAGTTCTGTAAGAGGAGATGCTTTGAAATTAGTATTTTTGTATAGGAGTAATTCCTCCATCACAGCTGCTGTAATGAGAGGCAGATTTCCCTTTACCTCCATGCTGTCAGGTCTCTTCAATAAGTTTCTCATCTACTGGTGACTCTGTGCAGCTGCTGTCCTAAATAAGTTCATATTTAGAAACTTAGACCAAAACATCAATTTCTTTCTCAGTTCCAGTCAGACTTGTTGTGATGTTCCTTCACCTTATTGTACCCACTGAAGTCTGCTGGAGGCTATTTTTCTTGTTGGTTTCCTTAGCTTTCCTTATGGAAAAGATCTGTGAAAGTTTCTTCTCCATGTGTTGCACATTTAGCCTGCCATGGTGCTGCTGGTCTGGTGCTTTTCACTGGCCACACTGCTAGTTAAAATACTGGTTATGGTTTGAGTTGGTAATATCCTGAATCATACTCTCAAGGTGTATCCACAGAAGATACCTGGCTGATCATGGTCTTGAAAACAGGATTAATGTCCATCACTGTGCTGGCTTTTTAGCTTTGACATAAGCAATATACATTAAAGCATTTACTTTAACATTTAGTAAACAGTTGAGACAGATGAGAGAGAGATGGAATTGACTTCTTATTCCAGAACCTGCTAAATTTTAGATAGTGTATCTTTCAAAAATCAGCCTGTGTGGCCAAAATGATTGGTATAGCTATTCCTCATCTTAATAACTGTATCTTTTACCTTCTGCCCTCCCCTGGAGTGGCTGCAGAAAGTGTACAGTAAAGACAGACTTTGAAGGAATCTTCCTGCTGTCTTCATGGAAGTGACAGTCAGCTGCAGGGTTCTGAGTTCTTTTATGCATTTTGAATCGAATGTACTTTTATTCTCAGATAGGTTATTAATTCTGAATGTGCTGGCTGTAGATGCCTTTAAAATCAAGCCATAGCTTTTAGAAAAGATTACTGGTGAGTTATTGCTTTGGAAAGATTAAAAGCACAAAATAGTGGGTTTTTTTCATCAGGGATGGGTGGTGCTTAGTTCAGAGCAAAAAAGAAAGTAATACATTTTTTTTTTTTCTTTGCACTGGTAGGTTTTCACGATTAATACTGCTATCATGGTCTCTAAGATCTGGCACTGAATTTGTTGTTGAAAGACAACATTGGTTTGAAATTTGGTTTGAAATTTGGTTTGAAAGACATAACCTCAGCTTACTGCCTGCTGCTCATCATATCTTCCTAAACAGAAAAGTCAAAGAAAATTTGCATCCTAAGGTGCAGAACATTAACAGCAATATATAATTCATGAGCAATTCCCTATTCTCTTATCAGTAGAAAACATGGAGTGTGTACTGGGAAAAAACAGAAGGTCCTGCACCTGAAAAGTTTAAGGAGAATTACATTGATGATAGGAAAGATAGAGAGATAGTTAAGGTATGTGGGAGCTTGTTAAATGAATTGCATACTACTTCAAATATATTTTAAACATGCTGTGGCTTTAAACAAAAGTGTATCTAGTGAGAGCAGACAGGTGGTGATAGAGGAGGGGAAGAAGGTCATTAAGAACATTCCTAAAAGAGGTATGTGACCTGACCTGACCTTGTAAAAGGAAGAAATAGTAAGTAGGGTCAGTCACCAAGCATGACAAAGAAAGATGCAGGCAGATCATATCTGAGATTGTCACAGAAGTTTGAAAAATTACTGCAGTTTTCCTTAAAGCTTCCATTGCACAGTTACTGTGGCTCAGCTGGCACGTGGGAATTTGCCTTTTCGGCCCTCTAACAAATGGGTGCAATTGTACACATGTCATCTGAGAGCTGAAACACTATGAAAGAACTCTTGAACAATGTGGTTGTATTTTCTGCCATTCCATTTTACAGATGAAATGAAGGCTGACCTTCCTCTCCCTTTCCCATCCTATGCAAAGAATCTGCTGGTATCTCTGTGCAAGGAGGTCCCTTTCCAGGTGAAGTGTATGTCCTGCTTCCAGACACTGCGCTCACATATGGAATTAACAGCTCATTTCAGGTTTGTGAGAGACAGCTGTCTTTATCATGTGAGGCAGATGTGTACTTAGTCATGCTAGTGGATTTCAGGGCATCTAGCACCAGATGAATGTTGACTTCCTGAGTAATCTATCCACAAACTGTCCCATTTCTCTGTTTGATACCCTGCCTTATCCCATACAACCCACTGCAGAGTGCTGATTGATACCTGTATCCTTTTCCTTACTTTCTGTAGAAGACCAACAGAGCTTATCTTTGTTCCCTTATTTTGGCAGCATTTGCTGTCTAAAGTGTACTGAGTCAACAGCATAACCATCAGTCTCAAACCTAATTCTCCTTAAGATGCAGGCACTAGGTAGACATTGCATGTTTCGGTTGGCAAGATAGTAGGTGAGTTAAAGCATACAGACCACACTATTTCCATGCTGTAGTTGCTATAGCTAGGTAGTATTTCAAAGTAAATCTGAGAGTTTAAAAGTGTTTCAGGTTATGATATAATCCTCTTTCTTTAATCCATTCTAGAACACGTTGTCGTAATTCTGGGCCCATGGCACTGTCAAAGAAGAGCATCTCCCAAGTTGCAGAGGTATTTAAAACAAAAGGTCACTGTGAGAACTGTGATAAACTGTTTCCTGATAAGAACCAGATCACCCAGCATAAGCAAAGCACTCAACATAATGTTAAAGTTTTTACTACAATGGCAGAGTCCATCCTGATGTTCTGTCATATCAGTGGGAAGAATAAGAATCAGTCTCATATTGTGGATCGGTCTAGACTACTGCTTAAAAGACATTTGACTGCAGATGAGTCTGTTGGTGAGAGTGGTCCTACTCCTGCCAAACAGAAGAGTGGTTTCAAAGAGAAAGATGGAGATCATGTAGCAAACCAAAGTCAAGAGAGTGCTTGCAAAGTAAAAGCCTGGTTTTGTGAATGCCTTCGGAAGTTTTTTACAGAAGAGTCAGTAGAAAAACACATCTTAGCAGCAAACAGGATCTGTCACAAATGTGCTGTGTGTGGAAAGCTTGCTGAGAACTCCAGTCTTATCCGCCTGCACATGAGTCGGTTCCACGGGGGGGCACATTTGACTGATTTTCTACTCTGGTGCAGAGCATGCTCTGCAGATGTCAGAGAAGAGGATATTATGGGACATGTGACTGAATTTCACGGTGGACACAGTTACTATTATGAGCAAGAAGCTGTAGAAGATGAACCTATGCCATCCACCTCTGAGGCAGCATGTATCTCTGCAGGTGAGAGGAATGACTGCATCCCTGATTCTATGGAACTCTCCCCTGAAAAAGGTCCTGTTCTAGGAAAGTGGCAGTGCCGTGTTTGTGAGGAGATGTTTGAATCTGAAGAGAGTGTGAAACAGCACTGCATGTCCTTGGAAAGCCATGCATTTCACAGGTACAGCTGTGGCTTATGTAGAAGTCATTTTCGGAAGGTAGGAACGCTCCAGCGACACTGCCAAGAGCATCATAACCAGGAGATACAGACTAAATACTTCTGTGGCCTTTGTGGTAATCTCTTCTTTGACACAGAAGAAACATTTCTAATCCATTATAAGGAGATTCATAGCATGGACTATGCATTTGTGCCTGAGCAGATGGAAGTATCAATAAAAAAAGAGGAGGACTTCCTGCCAGTAGAAAAAGGAGCCCTTTTGAGCTGTGGCTGCCAGGCAACTTACGTGTCCAGAATAAAC
Organism: Galbula dea; assembly: GCA_013399015.1. Taxonomy (NCBI): domain Eukaryota; kingdom Metazoa; phylum Chordata; class Aves; order Piciformes; family Galbulidae; genus Galbula; species Galbula dea. Next base: position 16,572 of record VWZX01008937.1, read on the forward strand.
AGGAGGAACGATTACATGAGCTGTCAGAAAGCCATGCTGCAGAAAGGCAACTTATGGTTTCGCTGCTGCTGCTGTTCTGCAACTGCCCAGGACTTTGCTGATCTGAGCCGTCACCTCGACACTCACCCGGCGCTGGAGCGTAAGGAGGAGATGTATGTCGTTAGGTGTGCTTCCTGCAACAAGAACTTCGATAGTCTCAAAGCTGCACATCAGCACTATCACGTGAAACACTGCTTCTTGCAGAAGCCTGAGCTCTCAAGCTTTGCATCAGAATCAGAAAGTACAGCATTCGAGTTCACAGCAAGTGGATCTGGTGTGGACAGGAAACCTTACAAAGAAGAATTTCAAGCGTCTCCATCGAAGACTCAGGAAAGACCACAGCTGCCTCCTCTGGAGGGACTAATACAGGGAAAGGAAGAGGCAGAGGAGTCAGCATACTCTGAAGAACCTGCTGAAGGTCTGTAGAATTGGGTTTTTTAATACTAGAAAAACACTGTTGTCTTTAACACACTGTTTCCATATTGGTTTGCCTGCAGGCTATAAAGCAGATCAGAATTGAATAGTTGTTATTTCTCAAAGCTGCATTTTAAATTCTTGGTCTCTGAGTTTCCAGAACTTGGACTAAACAATTTATTGCTATATGTCATATGCATAAATTCTTTGAAAAACAAGAAGTAGACATATGTGAAAACCCTGGGGCTGAAACACTTAATTTTCAAATTAGTTTGGAGCATAATTTTTTATTAAAAGGAAGAGGACCTCAAACAGCTCTAACTCCTAAAAATGTAGAAGTGGCCTATGCACATTCAAGAGGAACTTATCTTCTGTTTATGTATAAATGCTTTTGAGCCTGCTATTATTTTCTGTGTGAATAATCCTATTATAACTGTCTTCTCAGTTTCCTTGGCTTAGCCAACACATAATTTTAGCTGAGAGTTTTTGATCAGTATGTACTAGGGTTTGTTGCCTTGAGCATGCCACTTCTTCCAACCCAGACCATTCTGATTCTAAGAATGACCTCAAGAACACTGAAGGTGTGCCCTAGTGCCTTATGTTCAAATATTGGAAGCATTTTTAATGGCTTGTGGTGTCATAATGCTTTTGATTGAAAGGCTGACATTTATGCTAGGTATACAGCAAAAAGTATGTCTCTTTAAACATTTTATGTGGTTTTGTGCATATAAGCAATTAAATGTTGGGGAAACATTAAGTGTAGGGGGTGCACAGTTGACTATTAAATGGACTATTAGAATGTCTCAGTTCTGGACAACAGCTTTCTGTGCCTGCCAAAGAAACTATCAAGCTCTGCACCACTGTGTAGCTAAATTCTGCTCTCTTTTGTCTGCTTTGTGCATTACTAAATGCTACTTCAGTTGATTTAAAAAGAATGCAGTCAACCATTAAAACATTAAGTTTTAGCTTGAAGAACAGTTGAATACATGAATTTTCAGAAGTAGATCTTAAATGGATATATGTTGGTTGACCAGAATGATGAGCTTTAAATATGTCTTTTTTGTCCCATTGAAGATTGTGAACTTCCTGATCTTGACTACCTGAGTACCATGACTCACATTGTCTTGGTGGATCTGGACAACTGGGGGAGCTTTTTCACCCAGCTGCCTGCCAGCCTGAACCAAGGGACATTTATCTGGGGCTTTCAAGGTAAAAATGGTTGAAAACAGTAGGAAGATAAGATTAACAAGTCTACACAAATACTTGAACAGAGATTCTTTACATCTGAGAGAATGAAGAACAGGAACAAGCAGCCACTAGGGCTTCTTAAGACATGATGTCACAGGCACCATGTAATAGAAATGTTCTCGAGCTTTTCTGTCTGTCTTAACCTCCTCTGCTCTTACTATTCCTTATAGAATATTGTGCCAGAATTGCTGCATGTTTTACAAGTCTTTCTGACTTCCCTGCTGGGCCTACTTAGACTCTGTCATACCAGGTTTTCATAATTATCAGGACAACCATTATACTCAGAGGTTACTTTCTTTCTACCTCCCAAATCCTTGTCATAATGTTTCTTCCTTTTAGTTCCAAACCTTATGATTTTACTTTCTTGTACCTGGATTTTGTTCTCTCTGGGGCTTGCTCCTTAAGGATGTCCCTGGTCATCCTGTACATCAATATGTGTATCTCATGTCTGGAAAACACCAGGAGTGGTACATAGTGGTTGATGGAACTCACATTGTTATGGGTTTCTGTGTGACCTGGTGTAGGGAATCCTGCTGTGGCAGGGGGGTTGGACTAGATGATCTTTCGAGGTCCCTTCCAGCTCCTAACATGTGAATCACAGAATCATTAGGGTTGGAAAGGAGCCTCAAGATCATCTAGTCCAACCGATAGCCCTACACTACTCTTGCCCCTAAATCATCCCCTGAAGAAACACATCTATCCTCTTCTTAAAAACCTCCAGGGATGGGGACTCCACCACCTCCCTGGGCAGCCTATTCCAATATCTCACCACTCTTTCAGGAAAGAAGTTCTTCCTAATATCCAATCTAAAGCTACCCTGGCACAGCTTGAGCCCATTCCCTCTAGTCCTGTCACTAGTCACAAGGGAGAAGAGGCCAACACCCGCCTCCCTAGAATGGCCTTTCAAGTAGCTGAAGAGAGCCATAAGGTCTCCCCTCAGCCTCCTCTTCTGCAGGCTAAACAACCCCAGCTCCCTGAGCCTCTCCTCAGAAGGCCTATTTTCCAGACCCCTGATTAGCTTAGTTGCCCTTCTCTGCACCCTCTCTAGTTTCTGTTTGTAAGAAAACGTTTTGCAAAGTCTACCAATAGCATCACTTTAACTTAATACTTTTCCTTACCTTGGACTAGCTTTTTGTCTACTTAATGCTTTTTCTACTGATTTGCTGTTGTCTCTGGTACAGTGAATATTTTGGTGAAGTGTAGCTGGGGGATAGTTTCAAAATATTTTGAAACTGAAATCTAAGCCTCATCTTAACAGACTTGTAGGAATTATCAGGCTTGTTTTACACATAATAAACACTATTGCACTGCACTTCTTTGCTTATGTTCTTCATCATAGGATTGATGAGGCTTCCACAACCTCTCTGGGCAACCTGTTCCACTGCCTAACCACCCTCATAGTGAAGAACTTCCTCCTAATATCCAACCTAAATCTACCCTCCTCTAGCTTACACCCATTTCCCCTGGTCCTGTCACTGTCTGACCTCCTCAAAAGTCCCTCCCCAGCTTTCTTGTAGGCCCCCTTCAGATACTGGAAGGCTACAATAAGGTCCCCTCAGAGCCTTCTCCTCTGCAGACTGAACAACCCCAACTCTCTCAGTCTGTCCTCGTAGCAGAGGTGCTCCAGTCCTCTGATCATTCTCCTGGCCCTTCTCTGGACTCCCTCCAGCACCCCCATATCCCTCTTGGAATAGGGGCTCCAGAACTGGATGCAATATTTCAGGTGGGGTCTCAGGAGTGCAGAGTAGAGGGGGAGAATAACCTCCCTCCACCTGCTGGCCACGCTTCTCTTGCTGCAGCCCAGGATACGGTTGGTCTTCTGGGCTGTAAGCACACACTGGCTGCTCATGTTGAGCTTCTCATCCACCAGCACCCCTAAGTCTCTTTCCGCAGGGCTGCTCTCAAGCCAATCTTCACCCAGCCTGTATCAGTGCTTGGGATTGCCTCGACCCAGATGTAGGACTTTGCACTTGGTCTTGTTGAACTTCATGAGGTTGGCATGGACTCACCTCTCCAGCCTGTACAGGTCCCTCTGGATGGCATCCCTCCCCTCCAGCATATCAACTGTTCCACACAGCTTGGTGTTGTTGGCAAACTTGCTGAGGGAGCACTCGCTGCCACTGTCCATGTCTCTGTTGGAGATGTTGAACAAGACTGGTCCCAGTACTGATTCTTGAGGGACTCCACTTGTCACTGGCCTCCACTTGGACATGGATCCATTGACAGCCACTCTTTGGGTGCGGCCGTCAAGCCAGTTCCGTATCCAGTGAGTGGCCCATCCATCAAACCCACATTCTCTTCTTTTAAAAGATAATCAAGAACATCCTGAAGGCTGAGTTTCATCCTGCTGAGGTTGGACAGAGAGGCCTGTTGATACCTGAATGATACCTGAATGATGCCTGAATCACTATTTATGCGTTTTTTTCCCTCTTAGAAACAGGTGTTGCAGTTAGCTGAGGAAGGCAGAGCAAGTATGTCTGTTAATGTAGAGTCTGCACTTTTCTAACAGTCAGCTGTGCTCCTGAACCTGTAGTTTAATGTCTGGTTATTATGACTTCTGGGAATCAATGCTCTGGTCTTCTCTGTTAGAGGGTTAGGCTCCTGAGTTTTGTGTTCTGCTTGGGCATTTTTTAGGTTAGATATTTGGAGGAAGTTCTTCACTATGAGGGTGGTTAGACAGTGGAACAGGTTGCCCAGAGAGGTTGTGGAAGCCTCATCCCTGGAAGCTTTGAAGACAAGGCTTGATGGGGCCCTGGGCAACCTGATCTAGTGGATGTTGTCCCTGCCAGGCAGGGGGGCTGGAACTAAGATGATCTTTAAGGTCCCTTCCAACTCTGACAATCCCATGATCCTATGATTATTTCTGTGTCACTAATCTGTAGTGTCATTACCTAACCTGTGGCCCCTGTGTGCAGTAACGGTATCCTTGCACATGTGTACAAAGCCACAGAAAATACTGGTTTGGAGGGTTTGGATTATACCTAATAATCTTGGATTTCTATTTCGTTCTTGCTGCCTGGCTGCTCCTTTTGTTTATATTCTCTCTTCTATATGACTGAACAGGCTGTTGGTTAGTCTTCTGTGATGCTTTGTCCAGCTTGACTTCTAGTCATATTTCACCTGTGCCCTCCTTGACTTCTAAAGTTACTGTGATTTGGGGTTTGGTTGTGGTTTTCAATTGCTGAAGGCTTGGTTTTTATTTCTATAGTTACTCAATCCACTTGGCCTTGGAAAAGCTTTTTTTTTTTCCTTTTTCTACACATAAAAATAAACTATTAGGAATCTGACCTGAAGAAATGTCAGGCCTTTCTGACATCTAAAGGCCAAAGCTACTCTGTCTGGGTTTTATGAAGAACTTTTTACTAAAGAGTAATTTTTCATGGTTATGTCAAACTTTCCCCACTTGAATCCAGACACTGGCTATCAGTCAGACTTCATTATTTTATTTCATTTACTCAAAGCTGGCTTGTCACTAATTTACCCAAGCTTTTTTATTATGACAGGATCTTCTGTATTGTTACTATCTTCCAAGGGTAAAATGTGCTCTTCTGATTCATTAAGGAAAAATTGATTGAACCTAAGGATTTCTGAATTGTGTTGTTGTGGGAAATGTCTCTTCTCTGACATAGGCAGGAAGGAGAAATAATACAGAGTACAGTCTTAGTGTTACTAATCTGTTGTTGAGAACCTCTATTAATACAATAATCTTACCTAAAGGTACCTCTGTGCTAGTTAAGACACTGTGCCTGGGGATGTTCCAGACACGCCAGTGCCACTCAATTCTTTGCTTCCTATAGGAGGCTGCTGTATGCAGCTGCCCTGTGGGAATGTCCTCTGGGACACTTACACTGCAAAACCCATGCTGAAGAGTAAGTGGTGCTTTAAATTGGCCATATTCACATCAGAGAAAATGTTAGTAGTTTATTGGTGTCAGCTATGTTGTTACAGAGCCTGGGAGCCTTAGTTGTAGATGCCCTCTCAAAATAATAGTTAGTAGAGTAATTTGATGCATGCTATTCTTGCTTGTTTAGCTTGTGAAACATATAGTGATATCCCTGTCTCTTTTGGTTATTTTTCTGCCTTTCCCAAACAACATATATTATTGTTTTAAAATTAATTAATCTTATGCTTTTGCATGATTTCTATTATTCTTATGGCTAATCGAGCCTTAGCTTTGATCTGTGTAGTCACAGAATCACAGAATATTAGGAGTTGAAAAGGGACCTTGAAGGATCATCTAGTCCAACTCCCCTGACACAGAAGGATTCCCTAGACCAGCTCACACAGAAGTGCGTCCAGATGGGTTTGGAATCTCTCCAGAGAAGGAGACTCCACAGCCTCTCTGGGCAGCCTGTGCCAGGGCTCTGCCACCTCAACTGGGAAAACATTTCTATGTGTATTCACATGGAACCTCCTATGCTTCAGCTTACAGCCATTGCCTCTTGTCCTGTCACTGGGCTTCACTGAGAAGAGCCTGACCCCATCCTCCTGACACACACCCTTCCCATATTTAAAAGCATAGATGAGGTCACCCTCTTCTCCAAGCTAAAGAGACCCAGCTCCCTCAGCCTTTCCTCAGAAGGAAGATGTTCCAGCCCCTTCATCATCTTGGTGGCTCTGTGCTGGACTCTTTCCAGCAGTTCCCTATCCTTCTTCACCTGAGGGGCCCAGGACTGGACACAAGATTCCAGATGCAGCCTCACCAGGGTAGAGTAAAGGGGGAGAAGAACCTCTCTTGACCTACTAACCACACCCCTTCAAATCCACCCCAGAATCCCATTGGCCTCCTGGCCACAAGAGCACACTGCTGGCTCATGGTCATCCTTCCATCTACCAGGACCCCCAGGTCCCTTTCCCCTTCCCTGCTCTCCAGCAGGTCAGCCCCCAACCTATACTGATCCATGGGGTTGGTCTTTCCCAGGTGCAAGACTCGACACTTGCCCTTGTTGAATTTCATTCAATTTGCCCAGGCGCTGTATTGTTTCTGTTTTCAGATATCCAGTTGTCTTTCACCCATTTGTGGTCTAGCTCCCCCAGAGTAAATACAATTCTGACACTTTTCAACAGTCCTGGTTAAATGTTTATGTTGTACTTTTATGCAGCTAAAAGCCAGGATTAGTGATTACAAGTTTTCCCCAAATAACAGTCACCAAGGCTGTCACAACAGATGAGAATTACTTGCAAATACAATTTTTCTTAGGGACATATACCCCTGAATTGTTTCTGTGTTGTCTTTTACCCAATAAACCTAATTCTGAGATAATTTTTGGTACTCTCTTTATATACATTAGACTGAAAAAGGGGAAAAAACACAAACAAACAAACAAGAAAATTAAAACCTCCCCACCCAACCCAACAAAACCAAACAAATAAAAGCCCTCAAGAGAAATCTACTGAAGTTTGTCTCTACTTCCTTGTCAAACTAAAGGTGGGCTGGTTGGAATCCACAGTCCTCTTCAGCCTTTTTATTTGTGCCTTAGTCTCATGTGTCCAGACATGAAGTGCCATCCATGACTACTTTCATTGTCCATTAAATATCCTTTCTTACATCCAGTTACTCTATCATCTGGCAAAGAAAGCAACATTTTTTCCTTCCCATTGCAGACCATTATTTCTTGGCAGTTGGGAATATGATGAAATTCTTACTCACTCACTTCAAATTGTCATTCCATTTGTTTGTCTTTTTAGGTTGTCATAGTAACTGCAAGCTCCTTTGTTTTTCCCTCTCTTAAGACACTTGCTGCTCCTTTCCTTTCCCTTGCAACCTGTTTCAGCCTGATATTCTTTTTATCTGTAGCAGGCCTGTTACTCAGCTTGTCTCTGTTCTCCATCTATTTTCTCAGCCAGTAACTAAATATTTTAGGTTACTGTTGAGGAAATTCCTGCACTTTTTTTCCCCACTGGTAACATCATTTTGCTTATCCCTGACTGCATCCAAGTGTTTATCAGGACTCCAGCATTTGTTTCAGTGCTTCATCCTGTTCTTGGATCTTTTTAGAGAGTTCACATGTGATGTGTCAGGCAGTTATAGAGTCTGTTGGAAATAATCTTGGGCACTAATTCATATAGGATTCTCTAAGAGAAGCATTTCTGTTACTTGTGTTATGTTCCCAGAGCTCCTCTGCTTCTGCATGTTAACCATAGCTGTGCTAAAAAAATATCTACTTGTGTTGAAATGCATTGGTATCTAGCAGATGATGAGTTTGGATTGGATGAAAAAAATCATACAAAATTGAGGGAAACACTGTGTAGGATCAGGCTAGCTACTCCTTTTTTTTCTAACCCAGGGTTCTTTTGGGATTTTGGTTGTATGTTTTAGCTTTCACATTGGTTAAAATAAATTCTGTCTTTAAAGGCAGATTTGTTTTTCTTGTTGTGTTCTATGCATTCTTAATTCATGGTGACATGTTTTGAGTTTATTTCACTTTATTCTTCCCTCTTTAGGAGGACACAGCAACTGGAAACCTCCAGTGAAGTGCAAAATTTTCAATTATCTTAATAGGATTGGATGTTTCTTTCTTCACCCACGTTGCAGTACCAGAAGAGAAGCAGCAGACTTTGCTCTCTGTGTTCATGTAAGTACCTGCACTCTTTCTTTACTCTCTTGTTTCTGTACCCAGAGCAGAGTGGCAGATGACAACTGCTGTTGATGTTGAATACCAATTACAGGAGATTCTTAGATGTGACTTTCCAATCTACTGAAAAGAATACTAAATCAGCCACTCAGTTGAGTGAAGACAGCCTGTGGAGAAGTGGTTTACTTTTTATTATTTCTTTCTGTAGAAATAAAAAAGTTAGCCCAAATAGGCACCAGTATGTTTTGGAGGGAAAAGAGGCTTCTGAGGGTATGCAGAATAAAACCCCACAATTCTTAGAGTTTCTGTTAGAGAGATAAATGTTGACTTCTGCTTCTCTCTTTAAGTAGCTCAAATCTAGGGGCATCTTTATGGTGGAGTTGAAGGGGTGTCAGCTGCAGAGACCTGTTATTACATCACATAAATCTTTGTATACTCCATCAGTTTCCATTACCTAATTTATTACACTAAGGTGATCCTACATTTACATATAAATTCTCCTCCTAGAGGTATGGTTTCTAGGGGATGCCTTGGTGGTTTGATCTTTGTCCAAATCTGTCTTTGGTTTATGTCAAGAAGCTATAATGAGGCTGGATGGGGCTCTGGGCAACCTGATCTAGTGGATGGTGTCCCTGCCAGGCAGGGGGTTGGAACTAGATGATCTTTAAGGTCCCTTCCAACTCTGACAGTTTTATGATTGTATGATTATCTACAAAAGTAGACAGAGTTTTGCTGTCTTTAAGATACTGCTCTTAATTACCATGTCTTGTTTCTGATTATTTCAGCCTCTGAGGTCATTCTGTCCTTTACTCTTAAGAGCCTTCCATTCTTGTTGCCCTGCTTTCAGACCACTTAATTATAAGCTTATTCAGCCTAAAAGTTTTTAACTCTCTCCTGCCAACATCAGTCTCAGCCCAGCACTTCACAGAACGTGAGGAGTTGGAAGGGACCTGGAAAGATCATCTAGTCCAACCCCCCTGCCAGAGCAGGAAAGCCTACAGCACCCGGGCTTCCCGGGCGGTCTCCCATCCAAGTACTAACCGGGCCCGACCCTGCTTAGCTTCTGAGATCAGACAAGACGGGGCGTTCTCAGGGTTCCTTGTCCTTTGTTTCCCTGAAGGCCGGCCGCCTGGATGAGTACCTGCCCAAGCAAATCCCTTTCACTGTGCTCTCTGGAGACAAAAGCTTCCTGGAGCTGGAAGATCAATTTAAGATGACTCAGCGGGCAGTTCGCATCCTGAATCCTCACCGCATCGAGGGAGACATGATGTGTGCCTTGCTGAACAGCATTTCAGATACCACAAAAGGTAGCAAGTAAACATAACCCAATCTTGCCAATACATTCATACTTCTTTCCAGTAAAAGAATTGAATGCTGTTGCTCTGACAAAAGGTGTTGCTTGATGCTGCTTGGGTTGCACTGAGATTTCAAAGACAATCAGTTGGCTTAGGGCAAGCTTTGAACCTAGACCTTAGTAAGAATTTTCTATTCAACATAACCAACTGTTCTCGCTGGGCTGTTTATTATAGTGGGAGACAAACTGGTTTTTTCAGTCTGAAAATTCTTTCCAAGTTAAAGAGAAGCTGCTTAGAGCACTCTTATGTGCATACTTATCCATTTGTACTCAAATCTGCTTTGCTTGATTTGTTCTGGGTCTGAAACAAATGTAGCCTTGATAAAGCATTATTATTTCCCCAAATATCTCTGCTTATTTGAATTCTGATTGTCCTCCTGGCCACTTCCAGTCTCTTGATAAGCATCTTTGCTGGCACATGGCTCAGGCATCTGCTTGGAGGAAAAATATCAGTGAAAGCTTTTAAGTTGCCTAGAATGCCATGTTCTAATTAATGGCACCCTACAATGATCAGGTTGGTTTTATAGAGGAAATTCAGAGAGGTTTGAACCAGCTCATTTTCAAGTGAAGGAATACTGGAGCAGAGAGAAGTTTCATTACTACTTCATATTTGAAAATATCTTGAAGTATCAAGTTTTCCTAGCAGATCTGATATTTCTCTGAAAACACTTTATTGCTTTTCCTGGCTTTTTGTTATGGTTTTGGGGCTCATCAATTGAGTGTATATTACAGAAAGTTGTTTCTGAATTAGCCCTAAACTGCTTTCAGAATAATACAGTGCTAGTCTTGTTGCAGGTGTATGAGAGCTATTGCATAGCGCTGCTGTTCTACGAGGAATATTAAAGTGGAGTTCTAGCACTGAGTGGTGAATTGGCATCAATCAACTAAAGGGAAAAAGAAAGATGGGATAATTAAGTGGTTTCCTGTAAAAAAATTTATCTGTGGTGAGCTGACATTGATTTATGTGCTTCTTATAGGAGAAAAGGGCTTATAGAGTTTTCTGATCATCCCAGGCATTTGCTGGTTTAGATTTTTCAGCTGAATTACAAAGATGTGATTCCCAGCCAAAAGCAGCCATACCAGTAGAATTTCTTAGCATATTTAATTACAGAACTGCCACTTCCACTAGTGCTGTTCTTTCTGCTTAAGGGGAAGATTGCTTTTCTCCAGTTACCCATAAAGCTACATATTGAATCACTGTGTTCTCACTATGACTGTTTTCTTTGTAGGGCATATTGAAATTCTTAAACTGATACATCTTTTTTAATGTAATTATGTCTGTAACTGTATATCAGTATGGGAGGCTGCTTTTGCTTTGGGAGCTTTGCATAGTTTCAGGAGGAAGAGTCAGAAGAGGGCTGAAAGTTGAAAGCAGTCAGTTTAGCTGTAAGTCAGTTGAGCTGTAGGGGATTCCTTCCTAGTACAGTTTGTGTGACTTAATGATAGGACACAGTGAGGAGGGGGCAGTGACTGTTTTGCTACATAATGGTACTCCAGCTCCCTGTCTGGGTGCTTTTGCTAGTATAGCTTTATTCACTAGGGTGTACTGGCTCAGTGTTCCATACTTTGATCTAACCATTTTCTGTGTGTAAATTGTATTCCAGTGTTTGTATTATATTGGCATTGCCTTCAGAAGTTTCCTAACCTAACCATTCTTTCAGGGTCCTTTAGTGTGTTGATGTTTCATTTACTGTTAGGGTGATGGGGCCTCTCAGTAGTGCCCAAACCTTCACTGGCTGGCTGATAGTTGTGCCTCCAACTTGAGTTATGCATGTGGTTGTTACTAAGAAAAAACATCTAAAAACCTACTTTGAGCACAGAAGTGATGGGATTGTGCCTGAGACCTTGAGCTGCTGGCATTAGCAGGCGAGCTTCTAAGGAACAGAATTGTCTTGGGCCATCCTCAGTCCCCTTCTCCAGTCAGTGTCAGCAAGGGAAGACCCAGATAGTGAGAGCTGCCTTTGTCTCCTGTTCCTGTATTAAAATGGAACACAAGAAAATTGAGTTTTCATAATAGGCCTGTGTTTGCTGCATAATGGGATGATGTCATTACCATGAATCTACAGCTTTTTTTAAGGAAGGTAAAAACCCCATATAATGCCCATGTCACTGTGTGGCTGGGCAGCATCAGGAAGCACCTGCAAGTGTTAGTGTGGCAAGACCAGTACTGGAGGGCTGAGATGGAAAGTTGTGCAGTGTATGGTAGGCTGATACAACCTGTCATCCTGTTACAGAGATGCAGCTGAATATAAGGAAGTAAAAACAAGAATTACTTGCTTTGTGACCTCTTTCTCAAGCCTATGGCTATTATTCTGGAGGGAGAAATAAGTGAGAAACAGCTACCACAGAGAATTGTGTTGAAAACTGGAAGACAGTTGTTGGTATTGGATGAGCTTCAAATGAAAACAACTGTGTTCCTAAATCACCTTCACAGAGCTATCATTAGTTTGTAAGCAGCTGGGCTGTGTTTGGATAGTGGCAGTTGCTGACAGCTTACCATGTCAGCAAAACTGCTGTGGGAACTGTGGCATGTACATTCATTAAAAAAAGAAAAGTAAAAATCCCTGCATATGTTGCAATAGGTATCAACTACCTAGGGAGACCACTGCCTGTAGTGGATGCATGAATTTCCTTTGTGGTATGAAAAGAGTAGGCAAGATATTTATTTTCTCTGTTCTCCTGCTGAACCTGAGTTCATAAATACAAAAGTGTAGGGTTTGTGGTGTGTGTTTTGGGTTTTGTTTTGGGGTTTTTTTTATGCTGAAGGCACAACATGTGGTGAGATTCTTGCATGTTATTCAAGTACTTTGGGTAGGGTAGAAGAGTTTCCAGTGTCTCCCTTTGTAATTTCTTCACAAAGAAAAGATAGTAGCAGGTAAGAAGACACCATTATTCCCTTGTCTGTCTTGACATCTGCTATCTAGTCATGGCAGTACTGCTGCAGCTTCTACTTTTAATGTGTGCAGGACAACGTTGAGGGCTGTGGTGGCTTGACCTTGGCTGGACACCAGATGCCCACCCAGGTGCTCTATCACTCCCCTTCCCAGAGGGACAGGGGAGAGAGTAAGGTGGAAAAAAAGAAACAACTCATGGGTTGAGATAAGACAGCCTACTAGAAGCAAAAAGCACAGTGAGGCTTGTGTGCATAGAAGTGAAGGATAGCAGATTTATTCTCTCCTTCCCATGAGCGGCGATGGTCGGCCACTCCTGAGAAGCAGGGCTGCGGTATGTGTGGGGGTTCCTCAGCAGGCAGCCATTAGACAATGAATGCCCCCACCCTCCTGCTCTGTGCCTTAGCTTTTGTGTCTGAGCTGATGTCATATGGTATGGAATATCCCCTTGGTCAGTTTGGGTCAGCTGGCTGCTTGGGTCCCCTCCCAGGATCTTGCCCTCAACTAAGGAAGGAATGTTACAGTGCTAGTGCTGTGCTCAGTAGCAGCCAAAACACCCTTCTAGCTGCCAGTGCAAAACATAGCACTGCGAGGGTCACTATGGGGAAATGAACTGCAGCTCAGACAGACCCAATACAAGGGCAAAGCTGATGGTAGGTTAGGGGTCATCATACCCAACCTGACACTGACAGAAATACTACAACTTCTTCACAGAATCACAGAATCATTAGGGTTGGAAAAGAGCCTCAAGATCATTTAGTCCAACCGATAGCCCTACACTACTCTTGTCCCTAAATCACCCCCTGAAGAAACACATCTATCCTCTTCTTAAAAACCTCCAGGGATGGGGACTCCACCACCTCCCTGGGCAGCCTATTCCAATATCTCACCACTCTTTCAGTAAAGAAATTCTTCCTAATATCTAATCTAAAGCTACCCTGGCACAGCTTGAGCCCATTCCCTCTA